>CAMRHE010000114.1:860000-912500 GCA_947044405.1 Leptodactylus fallax
AACTTCTCAGGAGGAAAATCACCATGGTGGGCACAGTGAAAAAAAAACAAACCTGAGCTGTCCGCTGAATTGTTGCAGATGAAGGACAGGGCTCCACTTTCCTCAAAGTTTGTTTTTACAGACACCACCACTGCTGTTTCATACTGCCCCAAAAAACGACGGAATGTGGTACTGATGTCCACACTTCACAAAGATGCAGCTGTGTCATCAGGAAGTGACATAAAGCCCAGAATCATCCTGGACTATAACAAAAACAAAGGAGGAGTGGACAACCTGGACAAGCTGACTGCCACCTACACTTGCCAGCGAATGACTAGGAGATGGCCAATGGTTGTATTTTCCAACATCCTTGATGTGTCAGCATACAATGCATTTGTGTTGTGGACCCACATTCACCAAGGATGGAATTCAAAGAAAAAAAACAAGCGTAGGATGTTTCTTGAGGAACTAGGAAGATCCCTTGTCAAGGCGCACATTGACCAAAGGGAACGGGTGCCCCGAGACCCAGCCGCTGCAGCCTTGGTCCGACAACTCCAGAGCTCAACAAGTGCTTCGCCCACACCCACAGCAACACAAAGAGCATCATCACCAGCATCCTCCTCAACCAGCCCTGCCTCAACATCAACCACAACAGCCACAACCCCAGTGAGACCACCTGATTCTAAAAGAAAGAGGTGTCAGGTCTGCCCTAGCAATAAGGACAGAAAGACAAACACATCGTGCTTCGCCTGCAAAAAATACCTCTGCAAAAGTGTCACTTTTTGCCACACATGCATCTAAATACTAATGCATCTAAAAACTAGTACTTGATTTCTGTTGATTTGATTTGCTTGATTGATTGTTGTTTGTTTGTTTGACCTAGAAAAGCTACTTTTTATTATTATTGCTATTAATGTTAATATAATTTTCATCTTTTATTTGTATTAAAGTTCTATAAAAAAAAAAAAAATCTGTTTTTTGCCTTTTTCATAAAGTAGATAGATATGGGTCAAAATTGACCCGTAACACCATAGATGTTACTAGAGTTAATAATATAAAATATATATATGTATATTTTTTTTACATTTAAGAAATGTGTTCTAAAACCCTTCAGTAATAGTCAGGTAATATAACAAACTTTTTTAAGTTTATATTATTCTCTTGAGGTTCATTTGACAATATTTTTATATTGAAAATGAAGGGTACGCTCTCAAATGAAAGGCCCAGGGGGCCACAACAAAAAAAATTAAAATCAATCCTTCCATGGATGAGAAACCCTAACAAGGTAACTAAGAGGTAAGAAACAAATTGGATCATAAATAACTGTTTTTAGGGTATCCTAGGGGTGATTTAAGACACGGGTCAAAACCGACCCGTTAACGTAAGAAAGAGTAACAGAAAGTTAACACTAGAGGAAGGATATAAGACATATTTTCAGTTGTTTCACACTTTTTTGTTAAGTATATAATTCCACATGTGTTAATTCATAGTTTTGATGCCTTCAGTGTGAATCTACAATTTTTATAGTCATGAAAATACAGAAAACTCTTGGAATGAGAAGGTGTGTCCAAACTTTTGGTCTGTACTGTATATATATATATATATATATATATATATATATATATTTATGCACTGTTATATATCTACTACACTATTTCAGAATTGTCCTCAATCACTATTACAGAAGTAGTGAAGTGACTGGAAAAAAAAAAAAACAAGGCCGGGGCAGGCTAAATTAGGTGGAGATGGAAACACTTGTGCTACTGTCATGCCATCTAGCAGTGCAAGTACTAACAATAAGATTGTGAATGGCAACAGCAGCAGTTCTTCTGGTCTTGGCAGCACCGCTAGTAGCTACAGGGTTGTTGTTCTTCCGGAGAATAAAGATTACATTTTTGAATGCTTTTCTCACTCACCTCAGTCACAGCAGGATATGATTCTGACAGCAGTGAAACACAAAAGTTGAGTCAGCGGTCTGTGTTCTTCCTCCTATGCTGTTGTAACACATAATTTACTGAATGGTCTTTCTGCACTGTCATCATGTCTTCTTCATATTCAGACACAGATCCCATTTCTTAGTAGTCATGTGCCATCTGCTGAAAAATATATTCCTCATAGCCCTTGGCTTCCTTTTCTTCCTCTTTTAGAGGGTGAGAAAAGGCAGTGTTTTTGGATGTAGAGGCAGAGGTAGAAAACATGACTGTTGGTGGCGGTAGTAGTGGTTTGGAGTGTGATACTAGTAGTTGTGCTGTAAGGGACACTAGGGGGAAATTTTTGGTCCAGAGAGATATATTTGGGTGTCGTCAGCATAGCAATGGTAATGGAAACCATGGGATTTTATGAGTTGGCCAAGGCTTAGGGTGTAGATGGAGAACAGGAGGGGTCCTAGGACGGAGCCTTGGGGGACACCTACAGAAAGAGGGCGTGGTGGGGAGGTGGTGTGCATGAGGAGATCCAGGAAAGGGCCAGGTCGGAGATGCCAAGGGATGAAAGCGTTTCTAACAGAAGGGCATAGGAGAGGTCGAGGAGGAGGACGACAGAATAGTGACGTTTGACTTTGGCAGTAAGAAGGTCGTTAGTGACCTTGGTTAGGGCAGTTTCTGTGGAGTGATGGGGTCTGAAACCTGACTGTAGTCTGTCAAAGAGCACATTGGACGAGAGATAGGAGGACAGTTCAGAGTGGACGTGTTGCTCCAGCAGTTTAGAGGCGTACGGAAGCAGTGAGATGGGGCAATAGTTGGCTGGAGAGGACAGGTTGAGGGAGGGTTTCTTAAGTATAGGGATGATGGTAGCATGTTTGAAGGTGGAAGGGAAGGATCCATTGGTTAGGGATAGGTTGAAGAGATGAGTTAGAGCAGGAGTAATGACTTCAGAGAGTTTGGGGATGAGGTGTGACTGGATGGGGTCAAGCGCGCAGGAGGTGAGGTGGGATTTAGATATTAGGGTGGAGAGCTTTTCATCAGTGACGGTGGAGAAACAGGTTAAAGATGAAGAGCACAGGACAGTTGGGTAGGGTGGTTGTCGGGGGTGTAGGGTGAGACTGTCTCTGATGGTGTCAATTTTGCTTTTGAAATAAGAGGCAAAGTCATCAGCTGTGATAAGTGATGTTGGAGGGGGCGCAGGAGGATGGAGAAGGGAGTTGAAGGTAGTGAATAGCTGTTTGGGGTTGCGGGATAAGGCAGATATTAGTGTGGAGAAGTAGACCTGCTTTGCAGAGGTGAGTGCGTTCTTGAATATGAGTACTGCCTCTTTGTACCTAAGGAAGTCCTCCTGGGAGTGACTATTCTTCCAGAGGCGTTCTGCAACCCGTGAGGCGCGTATCAGTTTTTTAGTCAGGTCAGTGTGCCAGGGTTGCCTATTGATCGGTCGGGCTCTGGTGTTAGTGAAGAGGGATACAGAGTCAAGGGCTGAGGTAATGGTGGTATTGTAGAAGTCAGTGGCGGTATCTACATCCTGGAGTGAGATTATGTCAGCGAGTGGTAGGAGAGAGTCTAAGAGCATGCGGATGTCAAAGCGATTAAGGTTTCTGCGGGGGCGTGTTGGTTTAGGGGTTGGAGGGTCTATTACAGAGGAGAGGGCCGAGAATGTCAGCAGGTTGTGGTCAGAGAGCGTGGACGGAAAGCTAGAGAGGTTGACTAGAGAGCAGAGGCGGGTGAATATGAGGTCCAGCGTGTGCCCCTTTGTATGGGTGGCAGGGGAGGACAATTGAGAGAGACCAAAGGAGGAAGTGAGTTGGAGGTTGGAGGGCGAGTAAATGCAAACAGAGTGCACTTAAAAGGAGGGGAGGGTGAGAGCAGGTAGCGCTTGGATTGGGGCAAAGGAGCTATTGTCAGACAGGAGTACGCCTACGCCTCCACCAGGTTTATTGTTGGGGCGGGGAGTGTGCGAGAATTGCAGACCTCCATAGGAGAGGGCAGCAGGGGAGGTGGTGTCTGAGGGTGTTAGCCATGTTTCTGTGATACCGAGAAATGATAATTTATGAGTAATGAAGAGGTCATGGATGTAGTCAAGTTTGTTGCATATAGAGAGAGCATTCCATAGTGCACCGAGGAGGGTGTCGGGAGGGGCAGGAGCGGGTAAGATAGGGGTAAGATTTAGGGAGTTTCATGCGCTGTTGCCAGTTTTGTGGAAAGATCCGACAGCAGGGGAGTGCTGGGGCGGTCCAGGATTGGGAGATATGTCGCCAGAAGTGAGGAGTAGCAAGGAGAGGGATAGCAGGTGTAAGTAGGAGAGAGTGTGGGGAGGTTGTGTGTTTCTGGGGCGGAAAGCTTGTAGGTGTGTGAGTAGCTGCGCAGAGAAGGTCAGATGGTGGGGTAGGATAGATGGAAAGATAAAGATATTCTTAGTGACATGGCTGGATTGGGGTGGTAGAGCGGTTTTTACAAGTATGGGAATGACAACAGTGATTATAGTAAGAAGCATTATGTGGCTAATTGTTTGGTTTGCATTTCGTGGGTTGTTGTTACCTTCAGTTTCCTTCTGGCCTAATTCTGGTCTATACACTTAGAAACTGCACTTGGAAGCAGCAAAATGACCAAGGCCAAAATGACCAGTGCACTTACATTTCTACTAGCTAGCAATACATTTGTTTCATTAGGATCAGGTGTGAAAAGGGGTGTGGGAATACAGAGATAGAATCAGAGACTGTAAGGAAGGAGACAGTGGCTTCAAAGCTCAAATAGTTAAAGCAGAGTGTATAACATCATACCAATAAAATGACAAATGACAGCAAGCAGAGATGTTGATGTGAATGAGGCAGTAATGTATCTCAATAAATTAGAATATTTTTGAAACGTTCATTCATTTCAGTGATTCAGTAATACAATCCATAATCAGCGTCTTCCATGATTGTGTGTCCTACTGAACCAGACTGACGGACCATTTAAAGGCTTAGGAAACCTTGGCAGGTGACACTGAATTTACAATACTGAACTTTTTTACAATATTCTAATTTTCTTAGATTTGGGTTTTCCATAATCAACATTTACAGAAATAAAACACTTGAAATAGAACACTCTGTGTGTAAAGAATCTAGAAAATATAGGAGGTCACTTTTTTAATTTAATTACTGAAAGAAATAAACATTTCAAAGATATTCTAATTTATTGAGATGCTCCTGCATGTCCAGGAAACAACAATATGTGCCCAGTCATCTGACTGACCTGCAATTTTAGCTCGCACCTGGCCAAGTTGCTGGCAGTATAGTCTTTTTCTTTTCTTATGGATGGCAATCCAGGCATGCTGATAATATTCTGCCACGAATTTGTCTTCAACTATTATAGTTGCCACTTTCACACTGTTGGCATAATGACAAGAAAACAAAAAATAAACAAATACAAAAGGTAAACATTGCTTCTTCCAATACCAACGCCATGTTTGTTGCATTTTGCTCCCTTAGTGGGAGTGGTCTTGGCAGCTTTTTTTGGAAAGCCACTTCTTCTTGACACTTTTTAACCAGACACACAGCCACACATTTTTCTTCCAAATAACAATCCTGTTGCACATACAAATTCCCAAAACAGGCTAACCATCCCTTTTTTCCAATATAACCACTGTGTATATGAAAATAAACCACAGGAAAGCATTTTTCTACCAAAACAGGCTCATTTTTGGAGTAAATGTTAAATTGTGATGGAAAGTGTCAATGCAGTGTGTGGTTAAATTAGCAGTTTATATCCACTGCTTGCCATGTTTTTCCATAGATATACATGTCAGTTTGACATAACTTCTGCTGTGTTTGCCTTAGATAGGTAAATACAGGCAGTGTAGAGTCTTAGGAGCCCTGATAGTGTCATATACTATGTTTTATATATAGAGACCTAGGAACTCTAAGAGTGTTCTACACTATGTTTTATAGATAGGTTCCTAGGAGCCCTAAGAGTGTTCTACACTATATTTTATAGATAGGTTCCTAGGAGCCATAAGAGTATTCTACACTATATTTTATAGATAGATTCCTAGGAGCTATAAGAGTTCTCTACACTATGTTTTATAGATAGGTTCCTAGGAGCCCTAAGAGTATTCTATACTATATTTTATAGATAGGTTCCTAGGACCCCTAAGAGTATTCTACACTATGTTTTATAGATAGGTTCCTAGGACCCCTAAGAGTATTCTACACTATGTTTTATAGATAGGTTCCTAGGAGCCCTAAGAGTGTTCTACACTATATTTTATAGATCGGTTCCCAGGAGCCCTAAGGGTATTCTACACTATGTTTTATAGATAGGTTCCTAGGAGCCCTAAGAGTATTCTACACTATGTTTTAAACCAATTTAAACTCTGAATCATGATGAACTTCTTTGACCTGAAACAAATCTTTGGATTGAATCACCCAAACTTGAAACAAAACCAATCTTCAGAAGCTTCCCCATCTCCAGTTGGCATAGCCCATGAAAAAACTGCTCTCTCAATTCAGTAAATAATATTGGCTGCTGCTGGTTCTAGTGCTTCTCCTACTTGTAGCGGTAGTACTGTCTTAGCCTGTGGAGATTTTTCTCATAGGGGAATATATTTATATATTTAAATGCCCAACATCCACCATACTGTTATGGCAAATGTGGGAAAAGGTTAAAATTGTCAACAAATCAGCAGACACGTTATCAGCACCGAGAGGTTTTACTTTTTGAATGAAATTTTAATTAAAAAGGCAAAGGTGAAAGGTCACACCATATACTGATGGGTTTTAGAAAAAAAACATTTCTAAACACTTTGATGTTTGAAAGCATTTTTTCCACACCTGCCTAACCACAGTACTGTAATCATTTGAAGAAAAAAAAATAATTATTCAATTCTATTTTTTATTGAAATAAATACACAGAGCACAAAGTAGACTCTTAAAAATGGATTTTGTACAAATTTTTAAAGTTTCCAAGCGCATAAAAAAAAATCTACCCCATCTCCCAGCTGAGGTAGATTTCTGCCATAGTTTAAGTCAGAAAACTTGCTTGAATGATGATAAATTTCACGGGACTAATGGCTACCCCAGCAATATCACTGTCACACCCTTTTTAAAGAAAGTGACCGAGGAGCCCAAAATGACTTTTTTCATGGTTTCTAGGCCAGTTTTCTGTCGCACAAGCCATGATAAATCAGCCCCAAATAATTTTGTATATTACATTGTAACTGAATAACACCAGTTGCAGCATATTATACTACTTTCTTTATACAGAATAATTCATACAAAAATGCCTGACCATTCTTGGCTATCAATGGGGCTAATGGCTACCTTCAACCATCATCTTTATTAAACCATGGACTCTAGATCTCATAAAATCTATTATTTTTGATTCTTCTTATTTTAATAGATCCTCTTATACTGTAAAGAGGTATTTAAATATCTGATCCAATCAGTTTGGGTCATCAGTTGGAGCTTTACTTAATTCTCTTGGATATTTGTCTACAAAACTTCAATACTTTGAATTACGACAAGTACAAAACCTATAAACTACGTCAATTATATTCTCCTTACATTTGAGACTACTTGGGTCACTATTCTTATTAAACTTCCCAATCTTTGCTAATGTATAGTATACAGTAGTGAAGAAGCCAAAACAATCAATATCATAGTGCTGAAGAACCCCTTTAGGTCCAAAAATTTTTTCAAATTCTGTCATTATTTTGAAGACCTTTCCCATGGCCAGAGGAGAAACTCAAAAACAAAACTACATCATTTGCATACAGCGCAATCTTTTCTTTTCTTTCTTGACCCCTCTATAACTGGCTCCTGAGTTACAGCCTGTATATATATTCAAGAGCTAAACTTAATATTCTGCTGGTGCAGTCACTATGTACATACATTACATTACTTATCCTGTACTGATCCTGAGTTACATCCTGTATTATACTCCAGAGCTGCGCTCACTATTCTGCTGGTGCAGTCACTGTGTACATACATTACATTACTTATCCTGTACTGATCCTGAGTTATATCCTGTATTATACTCCAGAGCTGCGCTCACTATTCTGCTGGTGCAGTCACTGTGTACATACATTACATTACTTATCCTGTACTGATCCTGAGTTACATCCTGTATTATACTCCAGAGCTGCGGTCACTATTCTGCTGGTGAAGTCACTGTGTACATACATTACATTACTTATCCTGTACTGATCCTGAGTTACATCCTGTATTATACACCAGATCTGCGCTCACTATTCTGCTGGTGCAGTCACTGTGTACATACATTACATTACTTATCCTGTACTGATCCTGAGTTACATCCTGTATTATACTCCAGAGCTGCACTCACTATTCTGCTGGTGCAGTCACTGTGTTCATACATTACATTACTTATCCTGTACTGATCCTGAGTTACATCCTGTATTATACTCCAGAGCTGCTCTCACTATTCTGCTGGTGCAATCACTGTGTATATACATTGCATTACTTATCCTGTACTGATCCTGAGTTACATCCTGTATTATACTCCAGAGCTGCACTCACTATTCTGCTGGTATAGTCACTGTGTACATACATTACATTACTTATCCTGTACTGATCCTGAGTTACATCCTGTATTATACTCCAGAGCTGCACTCACTATTCTGCTGGTGCAGTCACTGTGTACATACTTTACATTACTTATCCTGTACTGATCCTGAGTTACATCCTGTATTATACTCCAGAGCTGCGCTCACTATTCTGCTGGTGCAGTCACTGTGTACATATATTACATTACTTATCCTGTACTGATCCTGAGTTACATCCTGTATTACACTCCAGAGCTGCACTCACTATTCTGCTGGTGCAGTCACTGTGTTCATACATTACATTACTTATCCTGTACTGATCCTGAGTTACATCCTGTATTATACTCCAGAGCTGCGCTCACTATTCTGCTGGTGCAATCACTGTGTATATACATTGCATTACTTATCCTGTACTGATCCTGAGTTACATCCTGTATTATACTCCAGAGCTGCACTCACTATTCTGCTGGTACAGTCACTGTGTACATACATTACATTACTTATCCTGTACTGATCCTGAGTTACATCCTGTATTATACTCCAGAGCTGCACTCACTATTCTGCTGGTGCAGTCACTGTGTACATACTTTACATTACTTATCCTGTACTGATCCTGAGTTACCTCCTGTATTATACTCCAGAGCTGCGCTCACTATTCTGCTGGTGCAGTCACTGTGTACATACATTACATTACTTATCCTGTACTGATCCTGAGTTACATCCTGTATTATACCCCAGAGCTGCGCTCACTATTCTGCTGGTGCAGTCACTGTGTTCATACATTACATTACTTATCCTGTACTGATCCTGAGTTACATCCTGTATTATACTCCAGAGCTGCACTCACTATTCTGCTGGTGCAGTCACTACTGGTGGCAATATCATTTCTGGCAAAGAAAAACAATGTACTTATTATTTTCTGATTATTTCCATCCATTTTTATGAAACCATGTGGGTCACTGAGAACACAATTGAGTCATCTGATACAGCTATATTAAATATTTGTTTAGTGCACTCTAATATTTGTAGCCGAACAATCCCTCAGTTTATGGAAACCTAAGACATAGGAACTAAATTGGCTATTGCCTCCTTACATTTGAGACAATAGTAACAAACGAAGGTGTGAAATAAACTTGTTTATTTAGAAATGCAAAATAAACATAAGCAGACAAAATAAGTGAAAATCAAAGTAAAGTAGGCAGGTGGACAATAGCAGGGGAAATATCCCTATCATTCACCCTGACTAAAACTGCCTAGCGCCAGGGGACGCCTCACAGGAACCTAAATAGAGACCCGTGGAGTTCGCCCTAACAGAAACTCAGGGACACAGTACCCACACACCAAGAAACACCACTACACAGACACACTCACAGTAGGCCAGAGAGTAAACAGACAAAGCTAGAATACAGAACCAAATGGACAGTAGAACTACAGGTCACAGGAATAGCTAATCATAAGAGTATAACCAGCAAAGGACTGAAGCAAGTTCCCAGCTTAAATAGCACACCAGAGGGTGGGGCAGAACTTCAGGGAAGAACCCTTCACAAACCACAGACTCTAGACATACAAAAGTTAACCCTTGCCAGCCCGGACCAGCCCCCAAACACTAAGACACCCTTGATGTTTTCACCAGAGCCCACTGCAGGACTAGTTGGACTTTGGCTGATTCGGAACCCAGGTTGCAAAGCCAAAACTGGGAATTCCCTAAACTCTCCCCTCTACAATCTATTCTGAATTCTGCAGCCAGACTCATCTGTCAGTGTAAACTCTACACCAATGCCTCTGGTCTGTGCCAGTCACTACATTGATACCTCCAGCCTTTGCCAGTAACTGAACTGGCTGCCTATACATTATAGAATACAATATAAACTCATCACCCTCATCCACAAGGCTCTCCATAATGCTGCACCTCCCTACATTTCCTCCCTCATCTCTGTCTACCATTTAACTCGTGCTCTCCATTCGGCCAATGACCTAAGACAAACATGCTCTATAATCAGATCCTCCCACTCTCATATCCAAGATTTTTCCCAAGTTGCACCACTTCTCTGGAATGCTCTACACTGGGCGATCAGCCTAATCTCAGTGCCTTGTAATACCTTGAAAGCTTTAAAATTTGTCTCTTTTATTCAGAAAAAACAATTTGTTTTCTACATTCTATTTTTATTGAAATATAATAAAAGTCTACAAAAACAAATGTATAGGGAATTACAGGATATTACACCAAAAATTTTGACACACTGACCATGAAATAGACAAAGTCATCATGGAGAGATTAAGACAGTGGAAGAACTTCCCTCAAGAAGGGTAAGAAAAACTACAGTGTGTATGACCGCCCATAGCTAGGAGGTTATCACCTGATCATCCATGCTATGAGAGTTCAAAGGGCTGGAAGCCTCCAATTGACCATGGGCGAAAGAACAGTTTGTGGTGCATCAATAAGTAAATAAATCTAAATATATTCCATTTTATATTGTAAAATATTAGAAATATTATTAACATGCCCATAAGTATGAATATCTACAAATGCAATAAATACAAAGAAAAAACTGTTCTGGGTCAGCCATGAGTAGGCAGTGTCCCACATTCAAGAGGACTAAGAAGTGGGGTGGAGGGGGGACACAAGGGGGTAATGTTAGAGCACAAACAATAATGATCACAATGGGTAAAGATCCAGTGGGGTGAGTGGCCCTGTTATACTAAGATAAAAAGCTAAAACCTAACTTTTATTAAATGTCTCACTAAAAATAGCGAAATCAGAAGTCTAGGCCCATGTTACACCTCCACCTGACGTGTCCTAAAAGCATAAAGCTATGCCAATGGCCATCTATGCGGATGCTAACTACCATATATGTCATGTAAGTTATTTGACTATCATACCTCTGTTAATTTAATCATTGAAACACGTAAAGTTGAATATTAACTATAGGATCTATCGGTGCCACAGTGTAGACCTACTGTTATAGGAGCAGTATGTGTTGTCCAGTGACCATGGATTAGCTGGTGTTTGGTGCACAAGCTGCCTCTCTTCCACTGTTATCTATGGTGATCAATCCTGTACTAAGTGGCCGATTTTCAGGATACTATTGCGAGACTAATAGATATTGCTACTTTTTCAGTGAATTCTTTATAGTAAAATAACAAGTTAGGACAAGTGAGGCGGTATTTCTCTATGTGTTTTATGTCCCATCGTTCTAGTTCCTCAAGTCTACAAAGTTGTTGAATTTTAGACAGCCACATGTCGACCGTGGGCAGTTGTCTATCCCTACACTTAATTGGGAGCAACTGCTAGCATAAATGTGGGGAGATCATTAAAAGAGGGGGTAGAACTGGTTGGGGAAGCCGTAGTGTAAGGGAATCACTAGAGGAGCGATTCCCCAGAAGCTGCTGGAGAACTAGGGGGGAGGGGCACAACGAGACAGTGGACCCTAAGCTGAAGCCCCCCACTGTCCCTGGCTAACTTGCCCGATTTGTCCTAGGTGACAGCCAGCAACCACGTCGACAGTCCCTCCTTATAATAAGTGATCACATAGAACGCAGACAAGACGCACAACAACAAAGGGAGGTCAGCTAGCCAAGGGGTCAGTAACAATCGAGCAATTGCAGCACAGAATCGAGATCCAAGAGAATAGTCAAAGTCAAAGCCAGTGGTCAGAAAATCAGAAGAGCAGGTAACAAGGAGCAAGGAGTATAGCCAGTAAGCAAAATGCAATAGCAGGCAAAACACAAGTGTAATAACCGGCAACTTGCAGAGAAGTGACAACCTGTATATAGAAAGTCTGGGCCCAGCCCCACACCTGATAGGCACACAGGCTGTCAATCACACAAGCCAGGAAGAGATTAACTCTATACCGTCCAGAGAGAAATGCTTAGAACACGGGTGTGGTTAGAAATCCATTACACTGATTAGGACCATGTTCAGACTAAGCATCAAGAAACTTACACAAAGAACCAAATTGAAGACGCCTCCTTCGCCACAGCGTGCGAGCGGAGGGCGGCGCCGAGACCCGAAACGGCAGAGACGTTACACGTAGACAGATGAGTTCAGCTGACAACTTAATATTGGTGTGGCAGATGTTGCTGATATGAGATTATATCTCAATCGAGAGGGAGTGTAATGAGGGGCACCACCACCAAATGTATGTCATGTTACCAACCTCCTCACTGCATCTCCAGCATAAGTTAGAGGAGGATAAATTATGTCGATGGAGGAAAACTGGAGCCCTATACCATTGAGAGTTCATCTAAAGGAGGGAAAGATGGCAGAAGGGTAAAGTTGTTGAGACAATTAGGGTCAGTGGGCTTTGCTGAGGTGTGTGAGAGTTACCTATTACATGTGGTAGAGAAGTTATAATGCTGAAGGAAAGTTAGAGGGACATATGACATTCATAAGGCCAAATAGAGATGGTTCTCTTCCAGACCGAGGCAACTGAGACACTTTAACTACCGCTAAATCAGAGGCACATGAAAGACACTTACCTACAAAAAAATGGGTAGAATAAATAATGTATAGTTTGTATTAGGAACCATTAACAATGGTCCATACTGGAGGCCAATAGGAGTTAACGAGGCATTCCCATCTTAACCAAAAATAGCCAAGATGAGAATAAAGGGCTCATTCCCACATCCACCTGGTCTGAACATTTGAAAACAGCCAAACATGACTGTTTCTTTAACTCCAGTAGAGAGGTAAATGGGAGTTACAGCAATGGAGAAGCGCAATGAACTATGCTGTTCCCGTATCTCTTGAGCTTATGGAAGTACCATAGCTCACTCTGCTACTCTACTTCCATAACTCCTATTTACCTCTTTGGGAGTTACATAGATAAAGTAAAACAGCCAAGTTTGTCCTGGTGGCCAAGTTTGGAGAAGATGGGGATCTTCTTTAATACAAGTGACATAGCCCCATTTTCTTGAGAGGGGTAGACTGCAATACCAGTAGTAACTCCTCCAGTAAGTCTGGCAATGGACTTAGATACACAACAAAAGATTACAGTATTCTAATGAAGCAATATCCTCTTCATCCTGGACAACCCCTTTAAATAACTATGTAGGACATTTATTTACTTTACTGAGCTACAACTTCTAGTTCTCTCTAGTCTCTGTAGCTTTCTTATAGAATAGGACATGAATTACATTGTGAAGAACCTTGGACATCTGATTCCTGAGTTTGGCTGTTCTGTAGATCAGGTAGGAGAAATGGAGAAGTGGTAGAAACTCCAAGACAACATAAAGCCATGAAAGGTATACACAGTAAAAACAGTAATACAACATAAAAGCAAGATTTCCAATGAAGTATATATTGTTATATATGAAAGTGATAGATACAAATCCCATCACTGAGTAATATGTCTCCAGATTGATGGATAAGTTACTGCTCATCTTCATCCTTGTTGTGTGATGATACAGAGAGGCGAAGAGGAGGACTGAGGAGATGGAACTGAATTATATAGAGAGTTATTATGAATACAAACTGTGGATAGATTAGTTTTGGTTGTATCTAATGTTCCGCTATTGGTAATACCACTCACGAAGTGCATCAAAGTATTTAAACCAGAAAGAAGTAGCGAGGCTACAATAAAATAAACAGTCCTGTGTATTATCATCCTCCTCAGATACAAGAACAGTCTGGTGTGGAGGTTGGAGATCTTCAGACACAAGACAATGGAGAGAAGAGTGGTTAACCAAATATTAGCATAACTAAAGAAACCATGAACCTGAATTGTAATAAGCAGTGATACAGGTACAGAAAGATTTTTTTGCAAGAGTCTCGCCATAAATATTTGTACTGTATCAGCATTCTGAGCACACATCCTTGAAATCCCAAGAGAAGTTACAATGTGGTCAACAGGAGTCACTGATCTTCCTTTCCACCAGTCATTGACATTGACCCCTATAATAAATGAATGTATCACCAGTCCGGCTATGAGAGCCATCAGTGTAGAGACCAGATACAGGACATCAGTCTCACCCTCTGTATCAGCCATCCCTTCTGTGTTGTGAGGAATCAGAGAATACAACAAGACTTTACTGGAAATTAAAACAAACAAAGAAAAATGTCATTTATTCAAATATTTACTTTGGAAATACAGAATACATCACCCTGTCTACAAATCCAGCAGATCACATAACATAGCGAGCTCATTTTACCATTGGCACTGTCATAAAGGAAAAATCCAAATATGTTCACCGGGTGAGTTTCACTGTAAATCAATGAATTTATTTATCCTGTACTGATCCTGAGTTACATCCTGTATTATACTCCAGAGCTGCACTCACTATTCTGCTGGTACAGTCACTGTGTACATACATTACATTACTTATCCTGTACTGATCCTGAGTTACATCCTGTATTATACTCCAGAGCTGCACTCACTATTCTGCTGGTACAGTCACTGTGTACATACATTACATTACTTATCCTGTACTGATCCTGAGTTACATCCTGTATTATACTCCAGAGCTGCACTCACTATTCTGCTTGTACAGTCACTGTGTACATACATTACATTGCTTATCCTGTACTGACCCTGAGTTACATTCTGTATTATACTCCAGAGCTGCACTCACTATTCTGCTGGTGGAGTCACTACTGTATTTACATACATTACATTACTTATCCTGTACTGATTTTGTGATACATCCTGTAACTATTTTTTTTTTATTAAAGTAGAAAATATAAATAAACAATATACAATCATTATACAGGTACATCTCAATAAATTAGAATATTTTTGAAACATTCATTTATTTCAGTAATTCAGTAATACAATTCATAATCAGCGTCTTCCATGATTGTGTGTCCTACTGAACCAGACTGAGGGACCATTTAAAGGCTTAGGAAACCTTGACATGTGACACACTGAATTTACAATACTGAACTTTTTTACAATATTCTAATTTTCTTAGATTTTGGTTTTCATTACCTGTAATCCATAATTAACATTTACAGAAATAAAACACTTGAAATAAAACACTGTGTGTAAAGAATCTAGAAAATATAGGAGGTCACTTTTTAATTTAATTACTTAAAGAAATAAACCTTTCAAAGATATTCTAATTTATTGAGATACACCTTCCTGTACAAAAACAAAAACAAAGCAATATCCCTCAGGGGTTTTCCCAACAGAACATCTATAAAGCCACTTTGGCCAGTCCAGCATAAAGACCCATTAACACACACACAGACGCCTTCTCCATCCCTCACCTGAGGCCTTCTATGATAAATGTGTAACCAATATAATAAAAATCACAAAAACTAATAATAAACAAGACCCAGATCTCACAGAACAAAATAAAATAAAACCATAAATTAAAATTATGAGAAGTATAAACAAAACATATCATATGATGTATAGCCGTCAAAAACAAGAAAACCGAAAAAGAAGCCTTCCGGCTAAACTAACTAAAATAATATATGCAATTTTTTTTTTCCTCTCCCCACCACCACACACAGACCAGCACCTTGCCCCATGTCCGCATAGTCCAGGTGTTGGCCTCCCACCCTAACCTCCGAAAACCAGCCCAGTCTGGCCCATCACCTCATGTACAATATCATGTCCATATAGTCCAGGACCTGACCGGGCACACACACAGCACAACCCCCTCCCCCCAACAACTCCCCACCCAACCTACCTACCACCTATCCTCTAAGAAATATAAACCAAGATAAACAATAAACAATATGTACATGAAAATAAACATATCAGCATAACATAAAAATAACCCTATTAACATAACCAAGAAACCCAACAAAATCCCGGATCATCATTTACCCAAAGGCCTAAGTTCAGTCACCTATAGCCTCTCACACCTTTCGTCTTTGAAACTAAAACAAAAAGCTATGATGTGGCATGCTCAGCCCACCACTGGGAAGAGGAGCATGAGAGGCCCATCACTCACATCTTCATTTTTCCCTATCTTCCCTAATCTCACTTCTTTCCTTATTCTATCCCTATCCTATCCCTCATTCTATCCCTCCTCAAAATTCTGTCCCTTATTCTAGACCTATTCTGTCCCTATCTTTCCCTACACTTTCCCTAACACTATCTACTCATCCCTACAACTATTCTGACCCTCAGGGCACTGAGAAAGTGAAACCCCGCCAGAGAAGAGCTGCTCTCCCAGCACCTAACCTCTCATACTCCAAAGAACGTATCTTCACCAGGTCACCCATGATGTTTCTACTGACCTCATCTCAAGGGAGGACTTTACTTCAGGTGGACACTAAACACTGTGTATTCCATAAGTGATATCTAACCACTATGCTAATTAAAAACATTGTTTGGTGATCCCTGCCATCCAAGCATTTTAACGCTCCATAGGCCCATTCAGCATAAGAAATACCAGCCAACCATTGCCAACCGATGGAGGCTCCAACCAATTTGTAAACCTCTATATTAAAAGGACAATGAAGAATTAAGTGCTCCATACTTTCCAGCATGTTGCCATACTCCTCCCAAGGGCAGCCTCGCTCGTTGGAGTTACTGCACTTTAGGTTGTCCCTTACAAATAGCTTACCTTGGAAGCAGCGTCAAGTCATTTCCCAAAACTTCTGCGGAATCCTTACAGAATGAAGCAACTTTAGCCCTCCCTCAAGGATTCTACTTGGGCAATCCTTGAGCGCCAGCGACTTCTGGAAAAGGGTCAACAGAATCCTATTGTCGAGAAAATGCCTCGACTGAGTCCTGTTCTCCCACATTCTCAGACCCCACCGACGAATCACCTTCAAAACCCGGGAAGGCATAAGCCAGAAGATAGACTTGTGGACTCCACATGGATTTCAAATACCCTCCTGACTCCCATTCCTGGAAGAAGGGCCGAAACCATTCCCTACAGGAGATTACTCACAATGGAGTCCTCTCTGAGAAGAGGTTTGTCAGGTTAATCTAAAGAAAGGTGATCGTTAAAAACACCACCGGGTTGACCATACCCAACCCTCCTAGCCTCCTTGTGCGGTACGTAACTTCCCTCCTGACTAAGTTGAGCCTATTCCACCATAACAGTTGGAAGAAAAGGCCATAGACGCTACTCCAAAGAGACTCTGGCAAGGTACACACACTGCCCAAGTATATTACCAACGGAAGCAGAAAAGACTTGATAAGGTGAACCCTTTCCCTGGAGGGTTAAAGACCAACCCTTCCACTGGTTGACACTCTGTGTGACGTCCATAAGCTTACCTTCCCAGTTTTGGATTTGCACTAAATTGGACACCCAATATTTTTGCAGACCCCTGGGGTTTTGGAAGGGTGTCCGGGAGAGCAAAAGCAGGCTCTCCCTCTCCCAGCCAGAGTCTCTCACACTAAACCAGGTTGATCTTCGATCTGGACAAATCTGAGTAGCGGTCCACTTCGGACATCATCCATTCAAGCTCCCTTCGCAACGAGGCAAAAATGGTGACATCGTCTGCATATGCTACTGTTCACAGAGAGTTTCCAGGGTCCTCCAGATCCATCCCAACTCCCGCCAACGGTCCCCGATCGATCCGCCTAACAAAGGGGTTGATCGCGAACACATATAGTAGCGGGCTCAGCGGACATTCTTGTCGGACACCTGACCCCACCTCAAAAGGACCACTGACCAAACCGTTCACAAGCGGGAAAAACTCAGCCACTTTGTAAAGGGTCTGGAGCAAATTGATGAACCCACCAGGCAAGCCGTACCTCAGAAGGACCCACCATAAGTACTCTTGATTCACCCTATCAAAAGCCTTCGCCTGGTGTAAGGACAGCAGAAACCCCTTCCAACGACCTGCCCTATTCTGGTCCATGCCCTCCCTGACACTAAGGACAGCACTTAAAGCTTCGACTGGGAATAGAGCTGGGTTGGGCTGAAGAAAGGAGCTGGGGTTTAAATTTGACAAACCGATTGAAAAGTATCTTAGCCAGAATCTTTTGGTCCGTATTGAGAAGCGCTATGGGATGCCATTTCTCAGTATGGCTCGGATCCTTACCCTTTGATAGAACTATCATGGCAAACCTCCTCATTGACTTTGGCAGGGTGCCTGAGGAGAGACACTCATTAAACATGTCAGTCAAGAGGGGGGCTAAGGCCCCGTTAAAAGTCTGATAAAATTCAGATCTTAAGCCATCTGGACCCGGCGACTTCTTGAGGCAAAGACCCTCAATAGCCCAGATGACTTCCTCTTCCCTGATAGGTTCTACCAGTATGCCAAGAGAGGAGTCTTCTGCTGGTTTAGGGACCATTTCAACCAAGAAACCTGAAATCGAGTCTCAATTTAGTTCCTTCCTTGCCAAAAGTAGAAGGACCTGACAACCTCCAAAATCCCTGACTTGGATCTGATCAGGGATCCTGTACTATTGACCAGGCCCGTTACAGTCTTACAAGCCACTGACATCTTACAGTTCCGGTAGGGTTCAAACAAGCGGTACCTCCCGAAATCTCTCTCCAGAACTAAAGATGTGTGCCTATCATACTGACACCTCTTGAGCAAGGATTTCACACTGGAGATATCCTTGCAGCTACCCCCAAGACTTGAGCTGTCAGAAAAACCTTGCCACTCTTTTTTTGAATATCTCCCACCACTCAGACTTAGTACCTGCAAGATCCAATAAGTCCATCTGGCTCTGAAGAAATTCCTCAAAGGTTTGTCTCACAGCTGCTTCGTCAATGAGTGATGAATTCAGCCTCCACAAACCTCTTCCTCTCCAAAGGGATTCTGAAAGGTTCAAACAAAACATAATCAGACAGTGGTCAGAGAATTCCACCTCTACAACGGACACCGGTGTAGGGACAGTTTCCTACTTCAAAAAAATCTATCTTAGATCTAACACTAGGCCCTAGATGATAGGTGTAACCCGCATGGCCTGGGGAGTACAGAACGTGGATATCCAGCAGGCGAGCTTCACTAACTATACTATTGAGGGCGATGCTATCATAGGGCAGCTTATCTCTGATGCCTTCCCAGTCTTGGAACCTTGTGATAGTATTGAAGTCCCCACCACAGATAACTTGTCTGCCGGTAAAAAGAAAAGGCTTAATCCTCATGAAGAGGCATTTGCGGTCCCATTTGGTCTGCAGGCCGTAGATGTTTATGAGCCTAAGCTACTGTTCCCCCATGAGGACGTCTAAGACTAGACACCTTCCCATTTCTAATTCGATCATCGGTCATCATGCGACCTTTGCGGTAAAAAGGACCGCCACCCCGCTATATGGCTCGGCCGCAAGAGACCAGTAGGAGGGCCCCCTACGCCACTCCCTCCTAGTTCAAATTAATGTCCACCAAATTTGTGAGCCTGTTCTCTTGCAAAAAGAAAATATCGACTTCAATGCGGCCGAGAAAATCGAAGGCCGCAAATCTAGCCGTATTTGACTTTATACTGGCCACATTAATGGTGGCTACAGTCAGTGGGGTGAGTGCTGCCATCCAGGATGATTAAATTAGACTGCCTTCTTCTTCCCACCCCCTTTCCGTGACTTCCAACCTGATGAGTCAGAGGATGATGACGATCCAACACTTATTTTGGATAACTTTTTAGACACAGGTCCATGTTAGATGGTTAATCTCCATCGCCAGGCCCTGGGCCAGCCTACCCCCGGAGGGCAGGGGGGTCCCTCCTGGAGGGAGACTCAGTGGCTCCCTTACAACCCCACCTCCCCCTCTGAATCCTCACCTGAGGAAGATGAATCCTCACAGAGTGTTTGGTAGTGGTTAGCACTAAGCACCAGAGTGCAGTTGACTTTCCTTTCGGGGGGAGGAAGATGTTGATGCCCTCACTTTCCCCGTTTCCCCTCTCTGCTTGACCATCGCCCCCTCCCCAGCACTTTTGTACTGGGAAGAAGAGGATGAGCCAGCCTCTTACTCCCTCTGGATCCTCCTCATCTCCTCTATCAAGACATTGTCGGCTGGTGCCTCAGCGTCAGGATCCAACTGGCTAGGGCTGGGAGCAGGTGGAAGGCGCATAATTCCCTCCCTCTGCTCCCTCCTTCTTGCCTTGGATGGAGCAGTCTTCACCTTCGGCTTAGGTGTTGGTGAAGGACTGCCGACAAGCCCCGATAGAGTGACTGAGGTCACCACACAGGTGGCAGTAAATCATGCCACAGGATGTGGCAAGATGGCCCAACCCCCTTCCCCCTGCACATGGCACATTTCTACATCGCACAACTGGCGCTAAAGTGCAAGGGGTCACCGCAGCTATGACACAGCTTCAGCTGCCCCTGGTAGAAGATGAGAATACGATCCCTACCAAGGAAGGTCAAGGACAGGATATGTAACACTGAGTTGCCCTGATGTTTTAGTTTGACCATAAAGGTCCAGGCACACTACCAAATCCCGACTCATCCAGGTTTTTCTTGGGGAGCTCTAGCACCTCACCATACCTGCCGAGCCAGGTCATTATGTCGTAGAAAGTGATTGACTCGTTATGAGTCAAAACAGTCACCTTCTTCACATTGTTTTGGCAGGACCCCGGCTTTACGGCTAAGTTCCGCCATCCAGGCTAGTTCTTCACCAGCTCATAATTCCCCCAGAAGGTTTCAAGGCCCCCTGGTGAAAAAAGCTGATGTCGAACTCGGGGGTGCCGACAGTGTCTATAAGCACATAGATGTCCCCAGCACAGAAGCCCATCCCAAGCAGGAGTTCGACAACCCTCTTCCTAGGAGGGCAAGGGTCTCTTCCCCCCCCACCGGAGACAGACCGCGTTCCGCCTACCGACTGCCCCCTGCCCGGCTGTTGGTAGTGACCAGATGACTTCTCCTTCTCTTTCTCAGAAGGCTCCCAGTCCAAATCTTTTGATCCAGAAAGAGAGGTCCACCGACTGATCCCCTACGTCCCTGGTACTCTGCCCCACTCGCAAAGCTGCCAAGAGGTGTCGTTGCAACTGCCCGTCCCCAGTTCCTGGAAAAGGAGATGAACCAACATTACCAGGGTCCCAAGAGGCGACACTGGTGTAGGACTGAGTTCCCGGAGTTGGAAATGTTACTGTATCACCAGCGCCGCCTCCAGGGGCACCTGCCAATGCCTCCTGAGAGGCCACTCGGGGCACAGAGCCCCCACCATCAGACCTGACACCACCAGTAATACCAGAGGCCACAGTGACAACAGGTCCAGAAGCTCCAGCAATACCAGTGGCCCCAGCAGCAGCAACAACGACAACAACAGAAACATCAGCAGAAACAACAGCAGCCTCGACAACATCAACTCAACATTAGTACCCCCATTACCTGTATTACTTGCCCTGCAATCTTCTTTTTAAGAACACTTTTGTCCTCAACCTCCTCACCTCTCTTTTCCATGCACTCTCTCACTCTCCCCTATTTTGCTGGATTGGCCTTTTTCTTGTCTTTCACCAAAGCCTCCACCTCTGCATATACAGCCATCCCGGTCGCCGAGGCCAGGGAGCGAGCCTTCTGATGCTCACCCCCTCCCTGACCAGGAATGACCCCCACATCACTGGCATCACTGGGGTTACTGGTAGCACTAACATGACTCATATTCTCTGAGTTTTTCATATTCTCTCTCAGCTCTACGAGTTTGCTTTCCTCTTCTCCTTTACTTCCTGGAGGAGGAGGGTCATTATTACCCTTATCCCCCCCACCAGGACCACAGTAGGTTTTAATTCTGGTGTCACTACCTCCAAGTCTCTGGTGCGTGGGGCCACTGCCAGAGCTGAACCCCCCCCATCCTCCTTCCACAGAGGGGCAACTGGCTCCAGAGCTCCCCATCCCCTTCACCGTGACCAACCAATCAGAAACCTTCTTCCTTGCTCGCGTCTTACACGTGAGTCTCTCACCACGTCCGACCCACTAACAGGCTTCGAACGTGGGGGCGACAGTGTCCCCCCAATCTACCCTGCCTGCACTTCACCTGACCCCACAACCCAGGCAGGGCTTTGCAGTGTCTCTTGGCACACAACCCCCGGCAACTTTGCAGCCACCAAGGAGTGTTTGACAAAAACAAAACTGCTCCACAGATAATTTGAATGGCTTCTTCTTTTTCCTTCTTACCTCTTCATCTTCTGGCAGATCCTCCACTCCAAATGCGAAGATCTCCGGCTGGATCTGCACCATGGGCTGTCACCCTGCGTCTTGATCCTACTCATCTGAGGTCTCCAGTAGTGGGAGGTTTTCCGGAATAGCTGGACCGGATTCAGAGGAGCTGACCTGCAGGACAAGGTGTTTATTCTGCAGATCCTCTCTCGGCTCCCCACGCTCCCCAGACTCGTCAGAAGACTCCTCTTCTCTGCCACTGCCACTGCTACTCTACTCCTCCTCTGTCACCCCACTGCTTTCGACCTCAGGCTCGGAGCCCTCCACCTCAGTTAGACTCAGAGGCTCTTGACCAGAGAAACGTTCATCATTTAATAATTTCTCAAGAAACAGGCTGACTCCCTCCAGTATTTGACGGCATCTCCGCTCCAGATTCGTAATTTCCGTTTTCAGCTCCTTTTTGCGAATTGAGAACATTGGCTATTTGCAGCAGGAGGCCCTGTCACTCTGGGAGCGAGCATTTTGTAGCTCCGCATCCAGTGTGAACAGGGCCCTACGATGCCTATTATATTCAGCTAAAAGGCGAACTAATTGTGGCATCCCCGAGCTGGCTATGGCTGGGCTGAGGGTGATCTCTGTGCATTGTATTATTTCCTGTTGCTTCATAGCCTGTGTGACATAGCAGGGGGTCCTGAGTGTCACACAACACAGCGCCACCTAGTGAGCCTCACACATGCATTACTCCTCCCATGGGATTGAATAGTAACCAAATATCCAATGGGAGGACATCGCCTGGGAAAAGGGGAGGAGTCAGCTAATCACTGGGTCCCCATGGTAACACCCCTGCAGGAAGGTCCTGTGTGTGAGGAGTTAGAAGTGTGGAGTGTTAGGAGGAGGAGGTGAGGAGATAAGTGTGATGTCCTGTGAAGAAAGCAGTGAGTTTAGTGCAGGAATCTCAAGTCCTAGACAGGCCCAGGAAGGTTGGAGAGCTGACATACTCCAGCTATTCAGAAGATCCTGTCCCCTGTCTGCCTAGCCATCGCCCTGAAGGAAGTCAAGCATCATTATCTTGTCAGCATGAGACTGTGGAGAGAACATTCTGGAACACGTGCTCCATAGCAAGTATCACAGGATCCAGGGGCCAAGGCCAGACCTGTGGAATATCCTGCCACCCTGACTATTGCACCCCCGAAACTCTGAGCTATCAGGACCACATAACGTGAGTGGGGAATATTATGTACTAGTATCATGGTGGGCATCCTCCTATGAGCCAAATAGGAGCCCAGACGCACCTTAGGGCTGTAACACTGAAGTATAAGGGGCTAGGAACACCTTTCATCAAGTCTACCCTGCACCCCAGGACTTTGCTGTGTCACCAGGCGTACCCCGTTGTTTTGTATTGAATAAACTGTTTAAGCATTTGTGCCTCCACACCCATGGAAGTAAAAGTTCAACTTTACAACCGTTTCTGTGTCTGACTCTGCACCGACAACATCAGGGCGCCCCAAACACCACCAGTCGGCACAGTATAGGGGAAGCGCCCCGGGGGAACAATCACCACCAACATTTGTGCAGCCCCCTCATCACCAGTACCAGTGGTGGTAACGTGGGACAGCACCAGCGCTGCGCCCTCGTGCCCAGAGACCGTGACAAGTCTGTGCTGTTTGCACCCCGCAATCCCAACTGCAGCGTTACCTTCCATCTGGTCACCGCAAGAAAAACTGGCGTCACGAACAGGATACGGGTGTGTGCCATTTTGAGAAAGTCGCCACGAAAAGTGCGCCAAATTGTCTCCAGAGCATCGGTCTTTATTGTGGACTTTGCTAAGATCAAGTTTATTCCCTGAGAGTGCTTGCCACAAAGAGGGGGAGCCCTATACCCCTGAAGTAAGCCCTAAAGACTGTCCTCTCAGTGTGTTACAGCCCTGGAAGAGTTAAAACGCCCAGGACTTGTTTGCTGCGCCACATCGCTGTGTAAGAACGCCCACAAAGGGTTAACTGTACCTTGCAAAAGTGCGGGAGATTTTTAGCACTGCCCATGAGGCCAGGAGACCCTTCTGCCGCCATCTTAGGAGAGCCCAGAATGCTGAGCGCAATGCTCCAGCGCACCCATACAAGAAAGTGAAAGGCGAACGTGCCAGCGCCATTTCTGACTCTCCGGTGCCGCATCACCGTCCCTGCTGTGCACCGCTGATCTCTGGTCCACGCTGCAGTTGCTGTCAGTGAGTACTATGCCTCCCTGTCCTTGTCTTCAGTCCTCCCATGGCCCCAGCGAGTGTTTTCCGTGTACCGTGTCCGTGGGGAGTGCCACCATTAAAGAGGGGGAGCACACCGTCAGCCTGCATCACAGTGACTCTGTTAATAGCTACAGCATTCTTAAAGGGACAGCATTCCAAGTTGTAGTCTCCATTCCCTGCCAGCAAGCAGTTGAGTTTCTTAAAGAGACGGCAACCTAATTTCAGTCATACCTGCAAACAACATGACTGAGCAAAGTGACATTGTGCCATCTGTTTCTAGTGATCCAGCAGTGCCCATGGCGAGCAGCCTACCATTCTCCATGCCATTTTACCCTGGCGCACCATGGCTGCCACGCTACAAAGGGGAGGCGCATACCCTCAGGGACTTTCGTGAGAAGATGCTGTCTCTCTTCCAGTTCTATCCTCTGAATACAGAACAGCAGATACAGATCCTGCTGGGCCAGCTTGAGGGTGCTGCAGCTAGAGAGGTCAAATCCTGGCCTGCCTCTGACAAAAGAACCCCTGGGCAAATTCTGGACAAACTCCAGGTGAACTTTGACGTGCGAGCTGTCTCCGAGGTAAAGATGCGCTTCTTTTCCAGACGACAACTACCTGGTGAGACCCTGCGGGACTATGCTTTATCCCTCCAAGAGACATTCAGAGCTGTGGTGCAAGTGGATCCACGTGAAAATGTGGACTCTGATAAAATCTTGCTTGACCGCTTCATAGAAGGGGCGGGTACCACATTGCTCCAGAGTCAGTTGCGAATGCTTGCTGCACAACATCCCAGCATCTCGTTTGCTGACTTCAAGGCCCTTGCCATCCAGGTCTTGGGACAGGAGCAGCCCCAGCCGAGCCCGGTCATCTGTGCTCCCTCACCTGGACCCTCAACAAGCATTGCTCCAGTTGTCCTGCCACTACCTCTGGGTACCTCACCTGCTGCCCAAACTGCGCAGACTACACCAGCAGACTCCAGAGATGACCTTCTGGCCCGAGTGGATCATCTGACCCGTGCCATGGAACAGATCACCGTCCGTCTAGATCGTCTGACCCAGCCGTCTTCATCGTCCAGTGATCCTTTGCGAAGTCTCAACATCTCACCTGAGTCGCCACCCAGACGTCCGTCTTCAGTGAAACCTCCGCAGAGTGAGAGGCCATACTGTACCTATTTCCATAGATATGGACACACCAGGCCTCAGTGTTTTCAGTTAAACGGGCCACCCCCGAGGCAGCGGGCCGCCCCTCGGGGAGGAAAGAAGAAGGGCCCAGGTGAATCTTCAGTGCCATTGTCACGCTTCGTCTCAGCCTGCCCACACATCACAATCCGGGTGAACGGCGTCCCTCTGACAGCGTTGGTGGACACTGGATCTCAGGTAACAACCCTGCGCAAGCAGGTGTTCCTTGAACATTGGGACTTAGGTGTGTTGAATAGAACACCTGACACATGGATAAATCTGTGTGCCAGCAATGGACAGCCCATACCACAGCAGGGTTATTGGGAACCCACTATCCAGATTGGGGACTTGAAACTGCCTAGACAGGGTGTAATTGTCACTGATGTAGAGGATGATAGGTTTGCAGTTGTAATATTAGGCATGAATGTTTTACGCCATTGCTTTGCAGAAGTGTTGGATGCCTTGCATGCCTCTCTCCTTACAGCTTCTCCCAGTCACCAGCAGTCCATTCAGCGGGCCATTCGTGTACTCAATGCCCAGCACAAGTTCGCCAACAAACAAGGTGAAATTGGTCGAGTCCGGATCCAAGATACCCGTCCAGTAACCCTACAGCCTGGAACAGAAACTATGGTGTGGTGCCGTGCCCGTCCGGGCATAGAAAATCAGGACTACGAGTCCTTGCTACAACCCATACAGGTAGATGGCCAACCACTTGTCATGGCTGCCCGCAGCCTTGTCACAGTTTCCAATGGACGTGTTCCTGTCCGCTTAGTCAACTTGGGCGATGCTCCCGTGAACCTCCACAAGTTCCACTCTGTGGCCCTGCTACACCGGTTAGCACCAGAAGACATTCTCTCTGGTGATTCTACCACCACACAGCGTTCCACCCAAGCTGCTGAGAACATTCAGAAAGGAGCCACGAAGTCCTGGTGGGATGAATTGAACGTGGGAGACGCCAATACCCCTATAGAGCACATCAATGGGGTTCGCAATGTGGCCAAGCGTTACCAACAGGCATTCAGCAAACACCCATTGGACTTTGGTAAGACCACGACCATACAACATCGCATTCTGACTGGCGACCACCATCCAATCAAGGAGCGTCACCGTCCAATACCACCCGCGATGTACCAACCGGTGAAAAAGTTGATCCAAGAGATGCGAGATGCTGATGTCATCCGGGAGAGTAACAGCCCCTGGGCAGCCCCGCTAGTCCTTGTCAAGAAGAAAGACGGAACCCTACGATTTTGTGTGGACTATCGTAAACTCAACAACGTCACGCACAAAGACGCATACCCATTGCCGCGGATTGAGGAATCTCTAACGGCTTTGGGATCAGCTACCTGTTTCTCGACCCTGGACTTAACCAGTGGATACTGGCAAGTCCCTATGGCGCCTGAAGATCGTGAAAAGACTGCGTTTACGACCCCGATGGGACTCTTTGAATTCAATAGTATGCCATTTGGGCTATGTAATGCCCCAACCACATTCCAACGGCTTATGGAGAGGTGCCTCGGCCATGAGAATTTCCAGAGTGTGCTACTGTACCTGGACGATGTTATTGTATTCTCCCGGACATACCAAGAACACCTTCGTCACCTGTCCGACGTATTCAAGGTACTTATACAGCACGGCCTAAAGGTGAAGCCCCCCAAGTGCTACCTGTTGAAACCCCAAGTTCACTACCTTGGGCATGTCGTGAGCGCACAAGGCGTCCAACCTGATCCTGAAAAGATCACTGCAGTCCAGAACTGGCGAAGACCAACTACCGTCAAAGAAGTCCGAAGCTTCCTTGGATTCGCAGGTTACTACCGGCGTTTCATACCACACTTCGCTCAAGTAGCCGAGCCTCTGAACGAGTTGTTGCGCGGTTGTCCCAGAGAAAACTACAACCGAAAGCTTCCGGTAGACTGGACAGCGCGTTAAGAGGAAGCCTTTCAAGCGCTTAAAGCACTTCTGACGCAACCACCAATTCTAGCCTATCCCGACTACAGTCAGCCATTCCGCTTGTACACAGATGCAAGTCACCAAGGTTTGGGTGCAGTGTTGTCCCAGGTTCAGGACAACAAAGAGTAAGTCATCGCCTACGCCAGCAGGAGTCTGAGAGGCGCGGAGAAGAACGACCAGAACTATAGTTCTTTCAAACTCGAACTTCTGGCGCTTGTCTGGGCCGTGACAGAGAACTTTAAAGACTACCTGGCTGCCACACCCTTTACCGTGTACACAGATAACAATCCGTTGGCGCATCTGGACACTGCTCGACTGGGAGCCCTTGAACAACGGTGGGCCTCAAGACTCGCGAATTACAAGTTCTCTGTCAAGTATCGCAGTGGCAAGTCCAACGCTAACGCTGATGCACTCTCAAGGTTGCCTGTGGGAGAAGAACCACCCCGAGAAGACATCTGGGAAGAGGTGGAGATGCCACCATTCTACAACAAGTTTGCCCAACAGGTTGCTATTGGTGTCCCTGTAGAAGGAGAATCTCTGGCGAAAACAGCTGCCGAATCCCTCCAGGAGCCATCTCTGTGGAAAACGTTCCAAGAAGAGAGCAGAGTTTTAGGAGAATTGTCAGATTTCCTGCTTACAGGAAGAATACCAACCCGTGTAAAGAGAGGTCTTCATGACATGGAATTAAAACGCCTTTGGCGACAGAGGAAGCGCCTGTTTGTCCAACGAGGCCTTCTACTTAGAAACACTCTTGATCCTGTCACAGGTGAAAGGCTTCATCAGATCCTCGTACCAAGAAGAGACGCACAGATGATACTTGAGGCGTATCATGACAGATCCGGTCACTTCGGGGTACAAAAGACCGAAGCTACCATCCGTCGTCGCTTCTATTGGGTTGGGATGAGGAGTGACATTGAGAGTTGGTGCCGAGAGTGTCCCACCTGTAGTATCACCAAGGAAGGTCAAAGAGATCAGAAGGCCCCTCTACATCCAATTAAGACTCAAAAGCCGTGTGAAATTGTTGCTCTGGACCATGTGAAGTTGGGTCCCACACGTTCCGGCTACAGCTACGCTCTGACAATGGTGGATCATTACTCCAAGTTCCTTGTCATCGTGCCTGTCAGAGATCTTACAGCAAGAACTACGGCTGAGACCTTCTACGCAGAGTTTGTCCGCCATTACGGTTGTCCTGAGCATATCCTCACCGACCGTGGATCGGCGTTTGAATCCCAATTGTTCCGTGAGCTGTGTCAGTTCCAAGACTGCAAGAAGTTGCGAACCACAGCGTATCACCCTCAAGGGAATGGTATGTGCGAGAAGGCAAATCAAGTGATCATCGGCATGCTAAGAAAAGCCACAGTTACACCTGGTGTTGAGTGGCCTGAGCGTATCAAGGACTTGGCCTATATTTACAACAACACACCCCAAACATCTACGGGATACGCACCATTTTATCTAATGTTTGGAAGACAAGGTCAACTTCCTTCAGACTTAACCCTTGGTGTGAAGGTCCCTGACACCATCAATCCACTACCCATAACAGACTGGGTTGTTGAACACCGCCGACGTATGGAGGAAGCTAAAGAGATAGTTGAAACGCGCATGGATGAGGTTCGTAGGAGACAAAAGGAGGATTACAACCATCGCGCCCATGCAGCGCCCCTGAAAGTTGGCGACCGTGTATGGTTAAGGAATAACCATCGGAATGGGAAATTGGATCCATTCTGGGAGAAAGAACCATACAGTGTCATCTCCATACCATATCCTGAATCCGACGTGTATGAGATCTCTAAACCTGGGAGACAGCCCCAAGTAGTACACCGAAACCGTCTGAAGCTGTGCCTTAAAGAAGGACTACCCACAGAGGTGCCCCCAGCTGAGACAACGAGTACAGAGATCTTGTCACCTTCTGAAGCGAAAGAGAGACCCCCAACGTTAACTGAGCTTATGTGGGCGCCTAAACTACTACCATTTAGCTGTTACCCACCAATTGCTCTAGTGCAAGAGAACCCTTCGACAGATGATTTAATTGATTTCAGTGACTCTGTTCCTGATTCAAATCTCGTTCCACTTAGGCGTTCTGAGCGTACCACAAAAGGCATACCTCCAACACGCTATAGTGATGCCATGGCTGTCCTTGGGTAAAAGAGGTTAACTGTCTCTGCTTCTGTATATATGTTATTCCTGCTCTGATTACATTAATGTTTTTCCTGTGTGTATATACAGTATATATATAATATCTTGCCATGTAATATAGTATTTACATTTATATGCAACAATCCAAGCCATAGTGCCTGGCTCACCGAGCCAAGGAAGTTCTGTTACCCCATTGCGGTATGGACATTGGTGCTAGAGTGCCTACTCTTCCTTACAGAAAGGACTGTTTATTGTTTCTCAGAGAGACTCTCATGATAATGGACACTCACGAAATTTGTGCCAGAGAGCCTCTGGACCCATTTGCACTACTGTTGTTTCTATATGGACTGTCTGATGGTACCGCCAAAAGGTTCCATAAGTCTGAGTTTAATTATCTCTCCGTTACCCTTCAGACTTCCAATGGACATTCCAGGACTATGCCGGGAGGTCTTACCTCAAGTTTCTAAGTATTATATTTTTCTAAACTGTTAGTGACATTTGCACTTTATTCGTATTTATTAACGTTATGTTACATTTCTCACCTTCACCCCAGCTCGTCGCCGAGGTCGGCTCAGTGAAAGAGGGGGAGTATGTGGCATCCCCGAGCTGGCTATGGCTGGGCTGAGGGTGATCTCTGTGCATTGTATTATTTCCTGTTGCTTCATAGCCTGTGTGACATAGCAGGGGGTCCTGAGTGTCACACAACACAGCGCCACCTAGTGAGCCTCACACATGCATTACTCCTCCCATGGGATTGAATAGTAACCAAATGTCCAATGGGAGGACATCGCCTGGGAAAAGGGGAGGAGTCAGCTGATCACTGGGTCCCCATGGTAACACCCCTGCAGGAAGGTCCTGTGTGTGAGGAGTTAGAAGTGTGGAGTGTTAGGAGGAGGAGGTGAGGAGATAAGTGTGATGTCCTGTGAAGAAAGCAGTGAGTTTAGTGCAGGAATCTCAAGTCCTAGACAGGCCCAGGAAGGTTGGAGAGCTGACATACTCCAGCTATTCAGAAGATCCTGTCCCCTGTCTGCCTAGCCATCGCCCTGAAGGAAGTCAAGCATCATTATCTTGTCAGCATGAGACTGTGGAGAGAACATTCTGGAACACGTGCTCCATAGCAAGTATCACAGGATCCAGGGGCCAAGGCCAGACCTGTGGAATATCCTGACACCCTGACTATTGCACCCCGAAACTCTGAGCTATCAGGACCACATAACGTGAGTGGGGAATATTATGTACTAGTATCATGGTGGGCATCCTCCTATGAGCCAAATAGGAGCCCAGACGCACCTTAGGGCTGTAACACTGAAGTATAAGGGGCTAGGAACACCTTTCATCAAGTCTACCCTGCACCCCAGGACTTTGCTGTGTCACCAGGCGTACCCCGTTGTTTTGTATTGAAGAAACTGTTTAAGCATTTGTGCCTCCACACCCATGGAAGTAAAAGTTCAACTTTACAACCGTTTCTGTGTCTGACTCTGCACCGACAACATCAGGGCGCCCCAAACACCACCAGTCGGCACAGTATAGGGGAAGCGCCCCGGGGGAACAATCACCACCAACATTTGTGCAGCCCCCTCATCACCGGTACCAGTGGTGGTAACGTGGGACAGCACCAGCGCTGCGCCCTCGTGCCCAGAGACCGTGACAAGTCTGTGCTGTTTGCACCCGCAATCCCAACTGCAGCGTTACCTTCCATCTGGTCACCGCATAATCACCCGCTATACTCCGCCACCGGCCCCCCCGCCTCCCCCCCCCCCCAGGTGGAGAAGGGAGCGGCGGGGGCGGGGCTTTTTCCCCGGGGGGGCGGCGGCCCCCCGGCCGGCGGGGGGGGGGGGGTGGGCGCCCCGCCGGCGGCGGCGGGCGCAGCCCCCCCCGCCCCGCCGGGCGGCGGGGCGCCCCCCCCCGCGGGGGGGCCCCCCCCCCGCCCCCCCCCCCCCCCCCCCCCCCCGCCGGGGGGGCCGCTTGCCCCTCTCGCGGGGGGGGGGGGGGGGGGGGGGGGGCCGGGGCGGGGTGGGGGCCGGCGCTCGCCCCCCCCCCCCCGGGCGGGCGGGTGTCTGTGTGGGCGGCCCCCCCCCCCCCCCCCCGCCGGGGGGGGGGGGGGGGGGGGGGGGGGGGGGGGGCGCCTCCATGCTGGCCTAGGCCAGCCACCAGCAGGTTCCAGAAACTGGTTGCCCAAAACAGGCCACTGATGCTGGGTAAATACAAAAAACAAGCCCGCAAGCTTTGCAACCTGCTCCAAACACACCAGCAGCCCAGAAACTAGGTACCACACCCTCAAGAGACTCAGCTGAACTGAACAGAGTTACATCCTATATTATACTCCAGAGCTGCACTCACTATTCTGCTGGGCAATTATTATTATTATTATTATTATTATTATTATTATTATTTATTTATATATATAGCACCATTAATTCCATGGTGCTTTACATTTGAGGGTTTACATACTGTACACAAAATATACAAAACAAACACAATGCTAACAGTGACGAACTGGCACAGTGGAATAGTGGGCCCTGCCCACAAGGGCTTACAATCTATGAGGCAATCACTATGTACATACAGTACATTACATTACTTATCCTGTACTGATCCTGAGTTACATCCTGTAGAGCTGCACTCACTATTCTGCTGGTACAATCACTGTGTACATACATTACATTACTTATCCTGTACTGATCCTGAGTGACATCCTGTATTATACTCCAGAGCTGCACTCACTATTCTGCTGGTACAGTCACTGTGTACATACATTACATTACTTATCCTGTACTGATCCTGAGTTACATCCTGTATTATACTCCAGGGCTGCGCTCACTATTCTGCTGGTACAGTCACTGTGTACATACATTACATTACTTATCCTGTACTGATCCTGAGTTACATCCTGTATTATACTCCAGGGCTGCGCTCACTATTCTGCTGGTACAGTCACTGTGTACATACATTACATTACTTATCCTGTACTGATCCTGAGTTACATCCTGTATTATACTCCACAGCTGCGCTCACTATTCTGCTGGTACAGTCACTGTGTACATACATTACATTACTTATCCTGTACTGATCCTGAGTTACATCCTGTATTATACTCCAGGGCTGCGCTCACTATTCTGCTGGTACAGTCACTGTGTACATACATTACATTACTTATCCTGTACTGATCCTGAGTTATATCCTGTAGTTCTTTTATTAATAAAATTATAAAACATAAAAATCTTAAAAAACATTAACTTAACAAGAATAATCAAAGGACAAACACAACAAAATAATATAACAAGTCATTATTCTATAATACAATATATACACTATATACACGTTAGTATATTGATTGGTCCAGCCTCATTCACACCAAATACTCCACAACTGCACTCATCCCAGTAATATACAAACTCACTGGCTGATGTAGCTGCTTTTGACACCAAGAAACAAAACAACACATTAATGACAAAAATTATATTGTAAATATAACCTTACACAATATTACACATATACATACACACAAAAATACCAGAATTTTTTTCCCCCATCCTAAAACCTGTGACCAGTCCCAGCCCCACACACAACCCTGGCACTGGTCCAACGTCCAAAGTCTGTGTGCAAGTCTAGACCAGGCCAAAAAAACCAGAAATCCCACTTCTTCCCTCCTTATACCCCATCCCACGTAACTGCTATCCCCATATATACACTATATGCAACCTGTAAAAAGACTACACACCATGTCAAACAAGCACAAATCACACAAAACTATTATTTTTTTCCCCTAAGCTAGAACCTATGCCTTCACAGAACCCAGGCCAAGAAATCCAAGAAATACATTATCCCCCCCACCTAACTACTATACCCATTTGTAACCCACATCCCTCATCATATCACACCAACACAACAAATATGAAGCCCAAGTTCGACACCTGCAAGCCCTACATCCTACTATACTGACCAAAACAAAAATTTACAGTGTTAACACCAGCCCATGACCAGGAAAGGAGATGAGAGGCTAAGGTACAGTAAAGTAGAATCCCCTCCAAAGAAGAGAGGCCCTCCCTGTCCCCAACCACTCATACTTCAGAGAGCGCACCTTCACGAGAATGTTCCTAACCACCTCATCCACCGGGAGGATGTTCCACTGCATTGATATTAGACACTGTGCGTTTCATGTGTAGTATCTAACCACTAGGCTAACTAAGAATAAAGTGCACTGGACCCAACCAGTTGTACACCTCTGGACAATAAAGCAAAAAGTGCTCCATGCTTTCCAGCACGTTGCCACACTCATCCAGGGGAAACCCCTTTCCTCAGAGCTTCTATACTTCAGGTTCTCCCTCACATACAATTTCCTATGGAAGCAGCACCAAGCCACGTCCCAAAACTTCAAGGGGATCCTGATGGAATTCAAAAGTATCAAACTAACCCCCAGATCCCGGCTTGGGCAATCCTTGAGCACCAGTGGGCTCTGAAAATGAGTCGACAGGACCCTCTTGTCAAGGAGTTTCCTCGGCAGAGTCCTGATTTCCCATACTCCCAGACCCCACCAGCAAACTACCTTCAGAACCGGGGTAACATAAGCCAGAAGATGCCCGTGTTGTGTGCGAAGATCTTTCACTTGCCCTCTTGTATACCATTCCTGGAAGAAAGGCTGAAATCATCCCAGGAGAAAACCCACGGAGGAGCCCTCTCTTGCCAGAGATTTTCAATGTTGGTCTTAAGAAAAGTATTCACTAAGAACTCTACAGGGTTGACCATACACAGCCCCCTTGTCTCCTCGTATGGTAAGTAACCCCCTTCTTGACTAGGTTCAGACTAATCCCCATAACAACTGTAGACCCAAGTCCAAAGAGGCTCCGGCAAGATGCACACACTGCCCAGAAATATCAGCAAAGAGAGCAGGTAAGTTTTGATTAGGTTTACCCAATCTCTTAGGGTCAAAGACGAACCCTTCCATTGGTCCACCTTCTGAGCTGCAATCTTAAGTCTGCTATCCCAGTTTTGTATGGGGTAATCCCCTTGACCAAATTCGATGCCGAGGACTTTTGCAGAGTGTTGGGGCCCTGGAAGGGTGTCCGGAAGATCAAAACTAGGATCTCCCCCTCCCAGCCAGAGATTCTCACACTTATCCCAGTTGATCTTGGACCTAGATGCCTCTGAGTAGCGATCAACCTCAGACATCACCCACTCTGCCTCTTTCTGTGAGGAAACAAAGTGACATCATCAGCATATGCCACCACTCTCAGGGCTGCCTCCAGCATTACCTGGTCCATCCCGATCCTTGTCAGTGGTCCATGATCAACCCTACTAAGGAAAGCGTCAATTGTAAACACATATAACAGTGGGTTCAAAGGACAACCCTTGGGAATGCTATATTCAACCTCAAAAGAGCAACCAACCCAACCATTCACAAGTGGGAAACTCTCTGCCCCTGCATACAAGGTCTTAAGCCAATCAACAACCCCCTCCTGGCAGGCCATATCTCAGAAGGACAGACCAAAGATACTCATGGTTAACCCAATAAAATGCTTTTGCCTGATCCAAGGACAGCAAGTACCCCCTTCCAGTGACCTGCCCTACCCTGCTCCAAGACCTCCCGGACACCGAGCACAGCACTAATTGTACTTCAGCCTGGAACAGAGCAATGCTGAGCCACTGAAAGGAGCTGGGGTGTGAACTTCACCAGACGATTGAACAGCACCTTTACCAGAATCTTTTTGACTGTATTGAGTAGCCCTATGGGATGCCAATTCTCAATACAAGAATGGTCCTTACCCTTTGACAGGATGATCGGGGCAGACCTCCTCATTGATCTCGGAAGAGTGCCCGAGGAAAAACACTCGTTAAATAATTCAGTCAAGAGGGGAACCAAAATGTCCTTAAAGGTCTTTTAGAACTGGCGATTTTTGGAGCAGAAGCCCATCGATGGCCAGTCTGACTTCCTCTTTCCTGATCACCTCTTCCAAAACATCAAGAGAGGGGTTATTCCCTGGTTCAGGGACAGTTTCAGCCAGGAAAGCTGACATCACATCTCAATCTAGATCCCTCTTCCTTAAGAGGTGTGAGTAGAAGGATCTGATGGCCTCCAGGATCCCTGATCTGGACCTTTCAGGGATCCTGTACTATCAATCAGCCCTGTGACAACCTTACTACTCACTGACATCTTACAGTTTTTGTAAGGGTCGGGCGAGTGGTACTAAACCCTCTCAAAAGCCAAAGATGCGTGCCTATCATACTGACACCTCTTAAGCAAAGATTTGACTCTGGAGAAATCCTCACGGCTACCTCCAGTCGAGACAAGATGCTCGAGTTTCTTCCTCAGGCCTTGATACAGGCGGTACCTGTCCAGACTCCTGAGGCTCGAGAGCTGGCGGAATAATCTCGCCACCCTTTTCTTGAACATCTCCCACCACTCAGACTTACTAGAAAATGCATCTATCACATCACATCACATCCGAAAAACTGCTCAAAACTTCCCAAAAAACTTTATTGAGAATAAAACAGAAAATGTTAAAATATCTTAATAAGCAATTGAATAACTTAAACATAATTTCTACATAATAGCATAGATATGTATCCTAGACAGACAAATAATAACCCCAATAAAGCACATAGTACATACAGTTTAGTCAATAAACTACAAAAACTGAGGAATCCATGGATCGAAGGAAGTATAGGGCATTTGCCCAGGGCCAGAGAAGGTCCCACTATACCCGAGGCGCATATATATACACACACACACGTGGACAAAATTGTTGGTACCCCTTGCTTAATGAAAGAAAAACCCACAATGGTCACAGAAATAACTTGAATCTGACAAAAGTAATAATATATAAAAATTCTATGAAAATGAACAAATGAAAGTCAGACATTGCTTTTCTACCAGGCTTCAAGAGAATTTAAAAAAAAAAGAAAACTCATGAAACAGGCCTGGACAAAAAGGATGGTTCCCTTAACTTAATATTTTGTTGCACCATCTTTTGAGGCAATCACTGCAATCAAACGATTCCTGTAACTGTCAATGAAACTTCTGCACCTTTCAACAGGTATTTTGGCCACTCCTCATGAGCAAACTGCTCCAGTTGTCTCGGGTTTGAAGGGTGCCTTTTCCAGACGGCATGTCTCAGCTCCTTCCAAAGATGCTCAATAGGATTTAGGTCAGGGCTCATAGAAGACCACTTCAGAATAGTCCAATGTTTTCCTCTTAGCCATTCTTGGGTGTTTTTAGCTGTGTGTTTTGGGTCATTATCCTGTTGCAAGACCCATGACCTGCGACTGAGACCAAGCTTTCTGACACTGGGCAGCACATTTCCCTCTAGAATCCCTTGCTAGTCTTGAGATTTCATTGTACCCTGCACAGATTCAAGACACCCTGTGCCAGATGCAGCAAAGCAGCCCCAGAACATAACAGAGCCTCCTCCATGTTTCACAGTAGGAACAGTGTTCTTTTCAAGATATGCTTCATTTTTCTGTCTGTGAACATAGAGCTGATGTGCCTTACCAAAAATTTCAATTTTTGTCTCATCTGTCCATAGGACATTCTTCCAGAAGCTTTTTGGCTTGTTAACACGTAGTTTGGTAAATTACTTATGTCAGATACAAGTTATTTCTGTGACCATTGTGGGTTTTTTTTTTTCATTAAACGAGGGGTACCAATAATTTTGTCCACATGTATGTATATATATATATATATATATATATATATATATATACATACAGTGGGGAAAAAAAAGTATTTAGTCAGCCACCAATTGTGCAAGTTCTCCCACTTAAAAAGATGAGAGAGGCCTGTAATTGTCATCATAGGTAGACCTCAACTATGAGAAACAAAATGAGAAAACAAATCCAGAAAATCACATTGTCTGATTTTTTTAAGAATTTATTTGCAAATTATGGTGGAAAATAAGTATTTGGTCACCTCCAAACAAGCAAGATTTCTGTCTCTCTTAGACCTGTAACTTCTTCTTTAAGAGGCTCCTCTGTCCTCCACTCATTACCTGTAGTAATGGCTCCTGTTTGACATTATCAGTATAAAAGACACCTGTCCACAACCTCAAACAGTCACACTCCAAACTCCACTATGGTGAAGACCAAAGAGCTGTGGAAGGACACCAGAAACAAAATTGTAGACATGTACTAGGCTGGGAAGACTAAATCTGCAATAGGCAAGCAGCTTGGTGTGAAGAAATCAACTGTGGGAGCAATAATTAGAAAATGGAAGACATACAAGACCACTGATAATCTCCCTCGATTAGGGGCTCCACGCAAGATTTCACCCCATAGGGTCAAAATTTGCACAAGAACGGTGAGCAGAAATCCCTGAACCACACGGGGGGATCTAGTGAATGACCTGCAGAAAGCTGGGACTAACGTAACAAAGGCTACCGTCAGTAACACACTACGCCGCCAGGGACTCAGATCCTGCAGTGCCAGACGTGTCCCCCCTGCTTAAGCCAGTACATATCCGGGCCCGTCTGAAGTTTGCTAGAGAGCATTTGGATGTTCCAGAAGAGTATTGGGAGAATGTCATATGGTCAGATGAAACCAAAGTAGAACTGTTTGGTAGAAACACAACTCGTCATGTTTGGAGGAGAGTGAATGCTGAGTTGCATCCAAAGAACACCATACCTACTGTGAAGCATGGGGGTGGGAACATCATGCTTTGGGGCTGTTTCTCTGCTAAGGGACCAGCACGACTGATCCGTGTACATGAAAGAATGAATGGGGCCATGTATCGTGAGATTTGGAGTGCAAACCTTCTTCCATCAGCAAGGGCACTGAAGATGAAACGTGGCTGGGTCTTTCAGCATGACAATGATCCCAAGCACACCGCCAGGGCAACGAAGGAGCGGCTTCGTAAGAAGCATTTCAAGGTCCTGGAGTGGCCTAGCCAGTCTCCTGATCTCAACCCCATAGAAAACCTTTGGAGGGAGTTGAAAGTCCGTGTTGCCCAGCGACAGCCCCAAAACATCCCTGCTCTAGAGGAGATCTGCATGGAGGAATGGGCCAACATACCAGCAACAGTGTGTACCAACCTTGTGAAGACTTACAGAAAACGTTTGACCTCTGTCATTGCCAACAAAGGATATATAACAAAGTATTGAGATGAACTTTTGTTATTGAACAAATACTTATTTTCCACCATAATTTGCAAATAAATTCTTAAAAAATCAGACAATGTGATTTTCTGGATTTGTTTTCTCATTTTGTTTCTCATAGTTGAGGTCTACCTATGATGACAATTACAGGCCGGCCTCATCTTTTTAATTGGGAGAACTTGCACAATTGGTGGCTGACTAAATACTTTTTTTCCCCACTGTATATATATATATATTTATATGTTTAGGAGCGATAATGTAAGAATTTTTTTGTTTGGCAGTTAAACTAATTGATGGTTATGTGTGTCAGGGCTCTTTATATCACTGAAAGCAATTGCAAACACCTGTGCTAATTAGTTTGGCAGGTGTGTCCAATTAAAGGCAAGACTACTTAAGAAGGCTGTCCCACATTATTAAGCAGCCTACATTTTCAGCCAAAATGGGAAAGAAAAAGGATGTGTCGGCTGCTGAGAAGCAACAAATTGTGGAGTGTTTAGGTCAAGGCATGACTACAATCAACATTGCCAAGACACTTCATCGTGATCATCGCACAATCAAGAAGTATGTAGCTGATTCACAGCACACACGTGTGCGTGTTGATAAGGGAAAATTGAGGACTCTTCCCAACAGGCAATTACGTCAGGTTAAAAGAGCAGCTTCAAAAATGCCTTGTCATAGCAGCAGACAAGTTTTTGAAGCTGCTGGTGCCTCCAACGTCCCCCGAAGAACAAGATGCAGGGTCCTTCAGAGGTTTGCAGCTGTGCGAAAGCCATCCTGTCGACCTCCTCTATCCACTGCACACAAGCAGAAACGGCTCCAGTGGGCCAAACAATACATGAAGACTGACTTCAAAACTGTTTTGTTCACCGATGAGTGCCGTGCAACGCTCGATGGTCCAGATGGATGGAGTGGAGGATGGCTTCTTGATGGACACCCCATGCAAACACGGCTACGGCGCCAACAAGGAGGAGGTGGAGTAATGTTTTGGGCTGGAATCATGGGGAGAGAGATTGTCGGCCCCTTTAGGATCCCTGAAGGGGTAAAGATGAACTCCATAATGTATGTGGAGTTTCTCAAACAGCACTTCCTGCCATGGTTCAAGAAGACGAACCATGCATTCCGCAGAAAGATCATTTTCATGCATGATAATGCACCGTCTCATGCTGTAAATAACACATCTGCATCTCTGGCTGCTATGGGCATAAAAGGGGACAAACTTATGGTGTGGCCCCCATGCTCCCCTGACCTCAACCCCATTGAGAACCTCTGGAGCATCATCAAAAGGAGTGTCTATGATGGCGGGAGGCAGTTCACATCTAAGCAACAGCTCTGGGAGGGTATTCTGTCCTCATGCAAAACAATTAAAGCAGAAACCATCCAAAAACTGACAAATTCAATGGACGAGAGAGTTCAGAAGCTTCTTTCGAACAAGGGGTCCTATGTGCAAATGTAACATCACCTCGAATAAAGTTTTGGCTTGAAAACTGTTTGATTTCAGTTTGTAATAACCTGCTAATGCTTATAATTTCACAATGACCATTTTTTTGTTCTTAATAAAAATGAAAAGGTTGCAAATTCTGCTGTGCATAATAATTTAGAACATGCATTTTGAGTGCATTTTGAGTGTTTATTTTTTTTTTTTAAATATACTGTTATCATAGGCAATTTGTTCAAAAACTTTTCAATTATACTCGAATAGTTGATGACTGGAAAATTGCAATGACTGCAATTCATATAGGTAATTTTGGAAAATTTGAGAAAATATTATTTGCATATTAATTTGGAACACAGTGTAATCTCCTGTCTCACATTTAGGAAATTCTAATTTCTTCTGAGGAGTGTTATCCTATGGCTCTCCTCCTTAAGTCTGTTTGTATACCTTCTCATCCCATTGACTGAAAATGTGATGAAGTCCTTAAGAACAATAAAGAAATGATGCTTTGATTTAAAAATATTTATCACCATAGGGTTGGTGGCATCTGAAAGATCTCTCATTTTTTAAAGGTCCTGTTGTGTATCCAGCATGCTCCATGTTGTATGGGGTTAACTAAATTATATTTACATCAATTTTAATTTTATGTTTTTTAGTAGCAGTAGATGAGAATCCTTTTGTACTTCTAACATAACCATGTTTTACATGTCAAATTCAAGGAAATGTTTGGTAGAAAGCAAGTTCTTTTTTATTTTTATGTGATTCATCTACAAATCAAACTTGGTGACAATATAGATCGGAAAGTAGACGCAAGTTTGGAAAGAAATGTAACTCCTGATTTCAATACATCAAATAATATTTTATCTCTATACCACAAGAATAGATGGTTTTATACAATATTTACTGCAGACGTGAAATATACACACAATAATGAGAGAAATCTGGGCAGTCACGAGAATTTTCAGATATCAGTGACATCAGTTGCCATTGTAAAGATAGACATCACAGCCACATCTATATGTATTGTCCAACCATACCAATGAAGCAGAATTTGTCACACAACAGTTACTAGAATTCTTTGAATAAATTGATTTAAAATTCTGTGCCGCTGTGTGAACATGTCACGTGTAATGTCAAACTTTGTTGCATTTGTATGTCTGGATCTAGAGCTGCTCCAGTAAGGCTGTGACCTCTTCATTCTGGTGACCTGTGCAGGTCCTAGAATTATTACACATTGTTGGGTCAGCCTACAATACGTTATGTATTCACTGAGCTACTATCTCTATGTTCTCTCTAGTTTCTGTATCTTTCCTATGGAATAAGAAATGAATTACATTGTGAAGAACCTTGGACATCTGATCCCTGAGTTTGGCTGTTCTGTAGATCAGGTAGGAGGAATGGAGAAGTGGAAGTAAGTTCAAAATAATATAATACCATTGTAGATAAACACAGAAAAGCTTGTAAAAAAAAACAAGAGTAAACTGGTCAATAAGGTATATAGTGTTATACATGAAAGTAATAAATACAAATCTCATCATTGAGTAATATGTCTCCAGATTGATGGATAAGTTACTGCTCATCTTCATCCGTGTTGTGTGATGATACAGAGAGGTGAAGAGGAGGACTGAGGAGATGCAATAGAAAAGTAAGGGGGTGAAGGTTCCCACAGTAAAAGTGTATATAGAATTAATATAAATGCAATTTTTGGATATATTAGACGTGGTTGAGTTGTATGTTCCACTACTGGTGACCTTAAAAATAGCCAAAAACAAGGGTATCAAACTATCCAAAGCAGATACAATTAGTGAAGCTACAATGAAATGAACAGTCCTGTGTAATATCATCCTCCTCAGATACAGGAACAGTCTGGTGTGGAGGTTGGAGATCTTCAGACACAAGACAATGGAGAGCAGAGATGTGAACCAGAAATTAGAATAGGTAAAGAAATAATAAACTGTATCCAGAATAACCAGAATTATTTCTGAAGAAAGGTTTCTCTGAGAGAGTGTCTCCACAAATAAAAATAGAGCATCAGCACACTGAACGCACACCCTAGAAATCCCAAGACAAGTTACAATGTGGTCAACAGGAGTCACTGATCTTCCTTTCCACCAGTCATTGACATTGACCCCTATAATAAATGAATGTATCACCAGTCCGGCTATGAGAGCCATCGGTGCCACGACCATAAGAGCCAGATAATAGACAATAGAGAACCCCTCTGTAGAATCGGCCATGTCTTGTGCCTGTGAAGATCCTGATAACTTACCGACGCTGCCGAAGGTTTAGTGATAAACTTTTTGTCATTTATTCAAATGTTGATTTATTTAAATTGGAAATAAAGAGAACGTCACATAGACTCGGAGCTGCCGCCGGGAGCAGATCACATAACATAGCAAGATCCTCTTACAGCTGGACAACTCAAAATAATATGTTCACCTGTTTGAGTTCTTAAGGACACGGCCTCACTTTCTAAACTGACATGTGTCATGTTATGTGGTAATATCTTTGGGATAAAAAAATTCTTTATTTAATGAAAAGTTCTACAATTTTCCAATCTACTTTCTGTACCAATTTCTCACTCTCAGTGGATAAAAATCAGTCTACGGTCATGTAATGGACAGACAGGTGCACAACAATCATAGCTCAGTCATCAGACATCTGCATGGTACGAGCCGGGCTTCTGTCTGTCCATCACATGACCATGGACTGATTTTTATCCACTGATGGAGGGAAAAAAAGTTGACAGCAGAGACCTAGAAATCCACGAGGAATTGATGATGAAAGAATATTGGAAAATTGTGTAACTTTATATTATACAAACAATAACATTTATTTACTTAAACTGGAAAACCCCTTTAACTTACCAAAGTGATTCCAAGACTATTTTTTTTGTGACACATTGTACAATATTTTTGTGGGTTTATTTATGAAAAAATAGGAAATATGGTGGAAATGTGGAATAATTAACAATTTTCAAAATGTGAAATGCTCAGATTAGTTACTATATTATCTACCATATCTCAGCTTTATGTTGGCATCATTTATTTTAAATTTACTTTTAATTATTTTGAAGGTTATAAAGTCTTAGATCAATTTTCCAATTTTACAAGAAAAATTCCAAAACCTATTTTTGGGGACCACTTCAGTTTTGATTGGGGGATTGTAAAAGCCTATATATTTGAAACACCCCATTTTCAAAACTGAACCCTTCAAATAATTCAAAACAAAATTTTGGAAGCTTGTTAACCCTTTTAAACCATAACTAAACTTTCAGTCAACTTTTGATTTTCTGTCATTTTTTGTGTCATTAATTTTGTAATATACTTTATTAACACATTTTGCCTCCTTTCTGTGAAATCCTACATTTTTTCACTCATTCCGTTGTTTCTGTATTCAGAGCTGTTTTTGCCTCTCACTGAATATAAGACTAGGTTCACACGTAGGAAAGTGTCACTGAATTTACCACTGAATTTGCACAGTGGAAAATTTCCGCTTCTGGAATTTCAGGCGGATTCTGCTTGTCAAAAACTATGGTGGATTTTCACATGGAATTCCGTTGCAGAATCCAATTTCATATTTTAATTATTTCTCACCTGGATTTAGACAAGCCCACTAGATAAAGCAAACTCCACCTACATCTCTGCAGAAGCCATTTTCCACCTCACCTTGGAAAACATGGTCCTTATGATGAAGATTATAATAAATATTATATGCCGCCGAAGGATACGGCAGCAGGAATGTCAATTTTTGTTTGTTGGTCAAATGAACAAGTTTTTGTTTTTTACATATTAAGTAATTTTTATAAATTTGCTTCATTATCAGGAGCAAGAAAGATGCCGGTGGATGACTAGGCGTCGCTATTGGGCTCACCCCATAACCCACCAGTGTCAAAGGGGTAACCTTGGACATTTATACTGGGAATTGACACAATGAATGTTATACATAGATTATACTGTATCTTGATTGTAGAATAAGTTACACTCAATTGCTCACTCTTTCAGGATGCCAAGGAGGATGATAGTATGATGGTGCATGCAGCATATGGCTCCCTGTTAACATTGTATTAATTGTGTTGCCAAAAAATCCCTTAGATTAAGGCCCCACATAGCGAGCCGCAGCCAAAAAGTGCTGCAGGAAAAAACGCAGCAGAAATGCATTGCGTTTTTTCCTGCAGCACTTTTCACAGAAAGTCCACAGAGTTTTTCTCTGCAGACTTTCTGCTTCCATTATACCTATACTGCCAGTATTTCTGTAGGTATAATCGACATGTGGTGGTCATGCCTGGCCTTGGCCCCCTACTGGGCATCAGTTGAATCTACAAGCCAGGAAATCACCTTCTCGTGATTTCAACTGTCACTCCTGAAGGTAGAGTTGGCACTTCCTGACAATATCTTTAGACCATCTAAAAACGATCTTACCATGCATTCGCTCTCTGCAGCAAAGCTTTTAATCCCCCTGAAATGGCTACAGCCCCTTGCACCCACTCATACTGAATGGGTTGCTAAAACTCACCAATTTGCAGATTTAAAGAAATCTCCAGTTGGTTTGCCGGCTGCTACAATAAATTTCTTTGGATCTGGTGTCCTTAGCTAAAATTCTCTGGTCTGACATAATCTCCCACAGTGCTTGTGGGTACCATCTCATGGGCTCTTGTTACCTTTCCTGTTTGGAATTTAATATATTTTTATGCATTTTGATGGCTTTTCTTTATAAATTCTGACTATCCTGATTCTCTCATTGAGTCATGACGTTCATGTTTGTCTCTTTTTTGCCTGCCTAGCAAACTCGCCAAATTCAGACGGACATGTTTCCACCCTCCCCATCTGTCCCTCATTATCCAACTCCTTACCCAACCCCCCCCCATCTGCCCTATTCACCCTTGAATTTTCCTTACTGCTCCCCCCACTCCTTTTTAACCTTTCTTTCTGCCTTTGATGCATAGTCCCTATGGCTTGGTGACTCTTGGAATCACTATTGTTCCACCTGGTTCTATTGTAGTAACTCTGAGGGCAAAACTAAGGAAGTGGCAAGTTTAATTCAAAAGACCCAACCTTACAAAACCATAGACCTCAAAATGGATCCTGAAGCCAGGCATATGTTCTTTAAATGTGACATAGGCAACTCCATTCTCACTATACCTAATATATAACCCAAACAAACACCAAGTTCCATTTCTTTTATCAGTACTGGAGAGACATAAGGACTTCTCAGAAGGGTCATGAGAGATCTACGGAGATTTTAACTTTCCATTTAACCCTCTGATTGACTTGTCCTCCAGAACATCCTCCAGAGCAAACAATAAACTGTGTTAATTGAAGAAAGAACTTCATCTCATGCACGTGTGTGATATCTGGCTCCTCTTAAACCTGGACACCAGGGACTGCACATTCTTCTCCCATGTTTCACTCACCATAAGTTACCTGCCAACATCACCACATCCCCAATAAGCCCATTATCCAATGCAATGGGGAGCATTAAACGCACATTATGGGGCCACTTGATAAAACACGGGACCCTAAAATTTCTTCAATCCAAAACACAAACTAACCAGATACCTCTCTCTAGAAGAGAAATAACGAAGATACGTCATGAAATTGACTTCTTACTCAAACATAAATATCAGTGACTCCTATATATTTTCTTTCACTCTTTCAATGAATGGGATAATAAATCTGGTCATCTTCTCTCAGGGAACACCAAGCAACTACATATATCCCCACTATCAAATGACCCAAGATCTCTAAAACCCACCAAACTCAGGAAATTGCCACAACCATTATTACTGATATCACTACAATCTACCTGCACCTTTGGTTACTAACCCCACCCCTATGACCTACACCTCCCTGGAACATGTTATCTCTGAAATGGCGCTACCTACCCTTAGCAAATTAGATATAGCCCAGCTGGAGCAACCCATCACACTTATAATAAATGAATCTATCACCAGTCCAGCTATGAGAGCCATCAGTGCTGGGAGAAGGAGGATTATTATAAAATGTTTGTCATTTATTCAAGCAGTGATTTATTTACATTGGAAAAACAGAGAACATTACATAAACTCCGAGACGGCTCCAGTCTACAAACCAGCAGAGCAGATCACATAACATAGCAAAATCATTTTACAGCTGGTGGAGAGAAAAATCAAACTAATATGTTCACCTGTTTGATCATGTTATAAATAAATGATTGCATTTATCTTACCCTCTTATCCTGATTATAAAACAACAAAAAAATATAATTATATATATATATATATATATATATATATATATATATATACACTCAGTATATATATCTTATACTCCAGATCTGCACTCACTATTCTGCTGGTGCAGTCACTGTGTACATACATTACATTACTTATCCTGTACTGATCCTGAGTTACATCCTGTATTATACTCCAGAGCTGCACTCACTATTCTGCTGGTGCAGTCACTGTGTACATACATTACATTACTTATCCTGTACTGATCCTGAGTTACATCCTGTATTATACTCCAGAGCTGCACTCACTATTCTGCTGGTGCAGTCACTGTGTACATACATTACATTACTTATCCTGTACTGATCCTGAGTTACATCCTGTATTATACTGCAGAGCTGCACTCACTATTCTGCTGGTGCAGTCACTGTGTACATACATTACATTACTTATCCTGTACTGATCCTGAGTTACATCCTGTATTATACTCCAGAGCAGCACTCACTATTCTGCTGGTATGGTCACTGTGTACATACATTACATCACTTATCCTGTACTGATCCTGAGTTACATCCTGTATTATACTCCAGAGCTGTACTCACTGTTCTGCTGGTACAGTTTCTGTGTACAGACATTACATTACTTATCCTGTACTGATCCTGACTTACAGTTATCTGCCTATTACTCCAGCACTATATTCACAATTCTGCAACTCTGATGAGCTTGTACGCCTTTCAGGATAGCCACTATTCAGTTTCTTTTGTAAGATATAATTGAAATGTGTTTCCCAGGTTTTTTTTTTTTTTTTGCCCGGGGGTAATATTCTTACTCAATTGACTTATTTAAAATTATGGCCTAGCACATGATCTGAAACCCCACCCTAAATTGTAATCCTACTAATCCATATTTTTCCTTAAGTAAGATGACTTGCTTTAAAAAACATTCCAAATCTTCTCCCAACACCAACACTCAGGACTCCCGTGTGAGCACAGAATATTCTGGTGAGTGTCTCTGAATCTGAGGTTTAAGTGGATCTGCAAAACATATTTAGGTCAATTTATCATTTTTCTGACAAATACATCATGATAATAATTACAATTTTGGTGATTCCTTTCTTTAGCAAATATTTAGCAATTTAGCAAAAATTTTTCTGCCACATTAACAACCTAGGTAAAAATGGATGGAGTGTGGCAGGGATTACGGGTGCTCATGGCCAGGACATCTTGGGCTGACATATTTAACATTTTTTAAAGACTTTTTTCCACTGCACTTGTCACTGAAGACAACATTGAAATCTATTGAAAATTCAAGATGACACTCTGTGCCAAAGTGTAGGTAGCACAGGGGGGCATGACCATGCATGGTGATGGACGTTTCTCTCTGAAGCTCTGTCACACTGAGCTCAAAAGACACTGTTAACCTCACTTTTTCAGCAAGCAGCGTTGTTAAAACCATGAAGGATTAGTCCAGTGACTTACAGTACAGACCAAAAGTTTGGACACACCTTCTCATTCCAAGAGTTTTCTGTATTTTCATGACTATAAAAATTGTAGATTCATACTGAAGTCATCAAAACTATGAATTAACACATGTGGAATTATATACTTAACAAAAAAGTGTGAAACAACTGAAAATATGTCTTATATTCTAGGTTCTTCAAAGTAGCCACCTTTTGCTTTGATTACTGCTTTGCACACTCTTGGCATTCTGTTGATGAGCTTCAAGAGGTAGTCACCAGAAATAGTCTTCCAACAGTCTTGAATGAGTTCCCAGAGATGCTTAGCACTTGTTGGTCCTTTTGCCTTCACTCTGCGGTCCAGCTCACCCCAAACCATCTCGATTGGGTTCAGGTCTGGTGTCTGTGGAGGCCAGGTCATCTGGCGTAGCACCCCATCACTCTCCTTCTTGGTCAAATAGCCCTTACATAGTCTGGAGGTGTGTTTGGGGTCATTGTCCTGTTGAAAAATAAATGATGGTCCAACTAAACGCAAACCGGATGGAATAGCATGCCGCTGCAAGATGCTGTGGTAACCATGCTAGTTCAGTATTCCTTCAATTTTGAATAAATCCCCAACAGTGTCACCAGCAAAGCACCCCCACACCATCACACCTCCTCCTCCATGCTTCATGGTGGGAACCAGGCATGTAGAGTCCATTCGTTCACCTTTTCTGCGTCGCACAAAGACACTGTGGTTGGAACCAAAGATCTGAAATTTGGACTCATCAGACCAAAGCACAGATTTCCACAGGTCTAATGTCCATTCCTTGTGTTCTTTAGCCCAAACAAGTCTCTTCTGCTTGTTGCCTGTCCTTAGCAGTGGTTTCCTAGCAGCTATTTTACCATGAAGGCCTGCTGCACACAGTCTCCTCTTAACAGTTGTTGTAGAGATGTGTCTGCTGCTAGAACTCTGTGTGGCATTGACCTGGTCTCTAATCTGAGCTGCTGTTAACCTGCGATTTCTGAGGCTGGTGACTTGGATGAACTTATCCTCCGCAGCAGAGGTGACTCTTGGTCTTCCTTTCCTGGGGCGGTCCTCATGTGAGCCAGTTTCTTTGTAGCGCTTGATGGTTTTGACCATTGCACTTGGGGACACTTTCAAAGTTTTCCCAATTTTTCAGACTGACTGACCTTCATTTCTTAAAGTAATGATGGCCACTCGTTTTTCTTTACTTAGCTGCTTTTTTCTTGCTATAATACTGTACAAATTCTAACACTCCATTCAGTAGGACTATCAGCTGTGTATCCACCTGACTTCTGAACAACACAACTGATGGTCCCAACCCCATTTATAAGGCAAGAAATCCGACTTATTAAACCTGACAGGGCACACCTGTGAAGTGAAAACCATTTCAGGTGACTACCTCTTGAAGCTCATCAAGGGAATGCCAAGAGTGTGCAAAGCAGTAATCAAAGCAAAAGGTGGCTACTTTGAAGAACCTAGAATATAAGACATATTTTCAGTTGTTTCACACTTTTTTGTTAAGTATATAATTCCACATGTATTAATTCATAGTTTTGATGCCTTCAGTGTGAATCTACAATTTTTATAGTCATGAAAATGCAGAAAACTCTTGGAATGAGAAGGTGTGTCCAAACTTTTGGTCTGTACTGTACCTAGCACTCCGAAGGTGAGTAAACTGCAGGTAGATTTCCAGTGCTTTCTAAAAAAAAAAAGAATTTTCACTTCCCACAAGGAGCTTCCAAGATGGCGCCTGATCACAGACAGGACTTAAAGACGGGAGAGGAATCGGAGGTTGAAAGCACTGCAGATTGTGACCACTTTGATAGTGGTCTGGTGCATATCTCCCATTCTATTCTCCAGAAGGCTTTAGCAAAAGCTTTGAGCTCAGTGTTAGCAAAACTGGAAGAGATCCAGTCGATTGGTCAGAGAGTGCAGGCCCTAGAAGAAACTAACTCTTCTGTGAGATCTCACACAGACACTGTCTCAGAACATCTACAGCACTGCAAAGAATTACTTGATAGGTCTCTCAAGACCAAATCAAGTCACCAGCGAAACATAAGAATAAAAGGTCTCCCGGAATCTTACCTCCCAGATGGCGGACCACCTCTTTGCAGACCTACTGGGCCCAGCACGAACTGTCTAGGTGGTTATAGAACACATCCATAAAACTAAGAGACCAAAGCCGAGACAGGGAGACCCGCCACGTGATGTTGTTTGTGGCCTCCTCTCATATGTGGATACTGCAGCCATACTCTCTGCGGCAAGGAGCAGATCGCAGATCATGCTAGAAGATGTTGATTTAACCATTATTCAGGATGCGGCACCCTCTATCCTGGCTAAGTGGAGGCTTCTGAAACCTCTCTAGGAAGAGCTAAAGGCCCGTAACATACAGTATGCATGGTTATACCCTTTTGGCCTGGCCATTCTACAAGGCGGTAAATGTTGGTGATACACACACCAAAAGATCTCCAAGCTGTTTGGTCCATGCTGGACATAGACTCTCTAGATATTCTGTCACTGCTACCCACGCTAGAAGCAGAATCACTACCGGAGATCCCATCACTGACATCTTTGACCGGAGCTGCAAAATACGATCGCCGAAAGTGAAAAAGCCTTCTATGAAAGCGAGACAAGCGGACACTAAAGAGACTTTATCCTTACCTACTAAGCTATAATAAGTCGTGAGTCCAGAATGGTTCTTATTATAATTTATTTTCCTGCCTTTTCCATCCATGGCATGTTTTAAGTGTCTCTCATTGTTCACTATTTTTGCCAGCATAAGTGTGCGGAGTTGTGGGCCCCATATCTACTATTTTGCTATTGATCTGATGATAGGGCGTTAATTACTGCCCAGCACCCTCAGGTTAATTTATTGCTTTGTTAAGCTATTTCAAAATGTGTATTATCTAAATGTAGAGATATGTTATCTTCAATTATATAGCAGACATATGACATGATATATGCCATCTTTGCTCTTACAGTACACTCTCTGATCCCTTTTCCTCTTTTGCTTATTATCTACCACTGTAACCATGGTTGCCCGAACCTCCATTATCACTCTGTTGTTTAGAATGGTCCTCGACACCGATCAGGAAGTACTTTAGTTCGTTCCCAAGACAGTTAATTTGCTTTTTCCCTAAATACAGTGATTATTAACTGTCCCCATAGACTCTGGCCTTTTACTGGATTCTCATATATTATTGGCCTAGAGACTTGATCTACTGCACAACAGTAAATTTTAGTGTTCCTCGCCCTCAACCCCCTCTTCCCTCCCTGGCTCAAATACCTACAATCCATTATAATTCCAGATTAGTCTGCCAATCCGGGTCACTCACCTTCGCGCTCCACCGATCTGAGCCACATTTACTAGCAGCACACCATCCTACTTACATTTGGTGGGGTTACTAGGGGGACTGCACTCTCGGGTCATACAAATGATAGTCCACCATGAACCCACTCACAAACACTTCAGCTAATCCTCGCAGTTCACCTACTTCTGCACAGTTTATAGTCACCTTGTTTAATGTCAACGAACTAAATTGCCCTAACAAAAGACATTGGGTCTTAAGATTGGCCAAACAAATGAAGACTGATATACTTATGTTGCAAGGGACGAACTACAAACAAGACAAAATCCCGAAGTTGCCTCGCACCCCATTTTATCAGCGGTTTTATTCTTGTCATTCAACCTCAGCCTCTAAGGTAGTTGCCATAGCACTGAAAAGCACATTCCCTTTCATCTGCAATCAACAACATTCTGATGCAGACAGCTGTCTCTTATTCATCAAGGGGCATTTGGCCTCAAGAGCTTTGACGCTGGCCACCCTATATGCCCCAAATAATAATCAGATAGCCTGGCTGTCATCAGCCCTACAGGAGCTATCACTCTTTGCGGAGGGTGAGATCTTGTTTGGAGGCGATCTTAGTTTAGTCTTAGACCCTCTCTTAGATACCTCATCAGGAAAATCAGCTCTTCCAGAAAAAGCTCTGAGACATCTACATCTCTCCCTCCAATCTCTGAATTTAATGGACACCTGGCGGCTCCATAACCCTACGGCTAAGGACCACTCTTTTTTCTCTTCCCTACATCATACGCACCAAAGACTAGAGTATATTTTGTGATCCAAAACCATAGCCCAATACTCCACGCAGTCAAAGATTGACAGCATTAGCATAAACAGGACAGGATAAAATTGTCACTTGCCAATGAGCTAGATGCATTCTTCACGCTGAATAATGGCATCTCCCCAACCCTGATTTGGGAATCTCACAAGCCATACATTAGAGGTTTGCTGATTTCCAAAGCCTCAGTCTTTAAGAAAGAAAGACAAAAAGAAGTGGACTCTTTGTTGGCACAGATTTCAGCACTTGAGAGAATACACAAGTTTCAAACTTTGCCTACTACCCATGATAATCTAG